>WOXC01005293.1:0-62126 GCA_011680675.1 Gymnobelideus leadbeateri
ATTGTAGATCTGAGGTCAGATCAAGCCTTAGATACATCCTAGGTACATGACTCCAAGCAAGTCACTTTACCACTATAAAATAAGGGTACCTTATAAGGGCACCTATCTCCCAAGGTTGTTGTGAGGTGCAAATGAAATAACATACTTTGAAAACTGTATAGTGTTACATAAATGTGAGCTGTTATAAGAACCCAGATTTAGAGTTGGAAGGAGCCTCAGAGATAATCAAGCTGAATACTCTCATTTTACAGAAAAGGTAACTGAGACCCAGAGGAATGAAATAGCCAATGAGTAACAGAGATAGCATTGAACCCACGTCCTCTGACTTTAAATCAAGTTAATATTCCAACATACCACATTGCTGCTTTTACGTATTTCATTTGTGTGACTCTCCCATGTATAAGAACAGTTATAAAAAAAAGGTAACAATAATGAAGGCATAAATGTTCAGATCAGCAATAAAATGGTGGCTTTAAGGAGAATTCCCAGCCCTTGACATTTACTGGATGCTTAATAAATATTAAGTCTTTTAAAAAAATTTTGGGGGGTGGCTAGGTGGCACAGTGAATAGAGCACCCACCCTGAAGTCAGGAGAACCTGAGTTCAAATCCAGCCTCAGAAGCTTAACACTTACTAGCCATATGACCTTGGGCAAGTCACTTAACCCCAATTGCCCTGCCCTCCCAACTCCAAAAATATAGGGGGAAAAATTGTTTCATTTTTCTCAATTACATGTAAACAAAATTTTTTTATTTAAGTTTTTAAAATTTTGAATTCCAAATTCTCTCCTTAACCTACCCTCTCCTTAAGAAGGCAAGCAATTTGATGTAGATTATACATGTACAGTCATCCAAAATATTTCCATATTAGCCATGTTGCAAAAGAAAACACGGACAAAAAACAAGAATAATAACAGAAATTTTAAAAAGTATTCTTTAATCTGCATTCAGACTCCATCTGTTCTTTATCTAAAGATGGATAGCATTTTTCATCATAAGTCCTTCAGAATTATCTTGGATCATTTTATTGCTGAGAATAACTAAGTCATTCACAGCATCATATAGTACTGCTGTTACCATAAACAATGTTCTCCTGGTTCTGCTCTTTTCACTTAGCATAAACTCATGGATGTCTTCCCAGGTTTTTCTGAAAGCATCCTGCTTGTCATTTCTTATAACACAGTAATATTCCATCACAATCATACCCCACAACTTGCTCAGCCGTTCCCCAGTTGATGGATATATCCTCAATTTCCAATTCCTTGCCACTGCAAAAAGAGCTGCTATCAATATTTTTGTACATAATAGGTCCTTTTCCTTTGCCCTCTTTGGGGTACAGACCTATTAGTGGTATTACTAGGTCAAATAATATGCATAGTTTTATAGCCCTTTGGGCATAGTTCCAAATTACTCTCCAGAATGGTTGGATTAGTTCACAACCCCAACAACAATGCATATGTTCCTATTTTCCACATCCTCTCCAACATTTGTCATTTTCCTTTTCTGTCATATTAGCCAATCTGGTAGGTGTGAGGTGGTGCCTCAAAGTTGTTTTAATGTGCATTTTTCTAATCAATAGTGATTTAAAGATTTTTTTCATATGACTATAGAAAGTTTTTATTTCTTCTGAAAATTGACTGTTCATATCCTTTGACCATTTTTCAATTGAGGAATGACTCATATTCTTCTAAATTTGACTCTGTTCTCTGTGTTAGGAATGAGAACTTTATCAGAAAAACTTGCTGTAAATTTTTTTTCCAGTTTCCTGCTTTCCTTCTAATCTTGGCTGCATTGGTCTTGTTTAGAGAAAAAAATTTTAATTTGATGTAATCAAAATTATCCATATTATATTCCATAATGCTCTCTATCTCTTATTTGGTCATAAATTCTTTCCTTATTCACAAATCTGACAGGTAAATTATTCAATACTCTTCTAAATTTGCTTATGATATCATCCTTTATGAATAAATCATGTATTCATTTTTACCTTATCTTGGTATATTGTATGAGATGTTGGTCTATACCTATTTTCTTCCAAACTGCTTTCCAGTTTTCTCAGAAATTTTTGTCAAATAGTGATTTTTTTTTGGTCCCAAAATCTTGGATGTTTGGGTTTGCCAAACACTAGATTACTATAGCCATACTATGTATTGTGTACCTAATCTGTTGAGTCTTTTTAATACAAGAACTCCCAAAATCTCTATCCCTCCATGAATCTGGGGGAAACAGAGGAGCCTAGAGTAGAAAGATCAAACAAAGGAGTCCAGAAGATCACAAGTGATAAATGATACTGTAAGCACAAATTCTCTTAAGGGACTGATGGCCAAGATTTCTCTGTTCAAGAGCAGGAATTTTTATAAAAACCATTTAAGTATGATTATATAAAATAATACATATGATGATCATATATTGGATTGTGTCCATATGCCCCTATACATCATATAATCAATTATATGATTCACATATAACAAAGGGTTAATAAAGTAACCCTAAGATCTCAAGAAAGAAGCAGGCTCTGTGGTTGAACAAGCAAAAAGAACATTTTTGTCTTCTCAGCAACACTACTGCAGAGCATCATGGGTAGTGATGATTTTGAAAGGTCGGATTCTAAGAGCCCCTGTGTTTATAGTATTTTTAAGAGTCCAAAGGAGACATAAAAAGGTTTACAGACTAACCAGGTCACATAGAAGAGGGAGGGGGACATCAAAATCACAGAAGGGAAATGTCTGTGGGCCTTTGGAAAAGAAAAAGGAAGGCTTGTGGGGAAATAGAGGAGAAGGGAGGAGTGCAGAGAAAATATTCCACTGAGTTTGCTATATTAGAAGTAGAAGTACAGTTCTTAATTTTTCTATGTAGAGTTGGAATGGGGGTAAGGGGGAGAGGTCTCTGCCTCTTTCAGGAAGTACTTATTTAAAAGAGAAAAGATAATGCAATATGTAGGGCCAGAAAACCTGCCTTTTCCAGGCTGCGTCCCTCTGGCATTCTTCTCTCTCTTTGTGTGCTATTGGCCCTTCCCCATACTACACATCTCATGCCTGAATCAGCCCTCTGTAAGCCAATGCCTCCCTAATATAAGGAACAAGACTAGCTTTTCTTGAACACTTGGCTTTTCTCCATCTTTCTGACTTTCTCCATCTCCTGTCTGCTCCTATTTCCTTACTTTTTTCTTTCTTTTTTTTCCCTACCTTTATCGTTCCTCTGGGTTTTGTTTCTGTTCTCTCTCCTCATTTCTTTTCTTTCCTGTCATCTATTGTTATCTCTCCTTTTTCCCCTTTTCTGCTATTACTGCTGTCTGATCATCTCTTATTTGTGGCTGGCTCTCCTGTCCCCTCCTTGGTGCTGCCTATCATTCCTCACATCCCTTTAGCCTCTTGATTTTTCCTCCTTATTCTGTACCCTGGAGTCTTTTGGCTCCTCTGGTCCACTTCTCTGATTTGTCTTCTCTTTGTTAACCTCCTGATGTAGAACTGGAGGGGACCTCGGAGACCATCTAGCCCAACTCTTTCATGTCAAGATGAGGAACTGAGACCCTGGAAGGCAATCTGTCCAATGCCACACAGTAACTAAGGTGGTACAAATGGTAACTCAGCTCCTCTGTCTCTTTGCTCTGCACAGTGGGGCAACTTCTCCCTTTTCACAGAAGATAAAATGTAGGGAACCATAGGCTTCCATCTACCACAAGCCTCCTTGTTGGGTTGTAGGAAGGATTCTTGTTCATGGAGTTTTTAGACTGACTAGCCTCTGAGGTCCCTCCCAACTCTTGAGATAATGTGATTCTTTCTATCACTCAGACCCCTTACCCTTCCCAGTTAATAAAAGGAAAGGCTGTGATTAGAGCAGCTAGTTTTCTCAAACCTCACCAGGACCATAAGTAAAAGGAAACTGTTCTCTAGGCTTCCTGAAGGTGTGGTAGGTATGGACTGCCATAGCCGAGATCTGTTGAGAAATTAAAGTTCTTCCTACCTGAAGATGAATAAAGACACAGTCATTTCTCTCTCTCTCTCTCTCTCTCTCTCTCTCTCTCTCTCTCTCTCACACACACACACACACACACACACACACACACACACACACACACACACACACTTCTGGCTCTCCTACACCAAGCTATATCAGCAGCTACATCTTCTAACCCCAGAACAGTAACCCATTCCAATTCTGGCCAGTACCTCCTTCCCTTGGCAGGCAGCATGGTACAGTGGCCAAAATGTTGGATATGGAGGCCCAGTACTTGGGTTCCTCTGGTCCACTTCACTCAGTGACTCTGAGCAAGTCATAACCTCTCAGGGAATGAGCACCCTCCTCTATAAAATGACAGGGTTGGATGGAGAATGAGCCCTAGAGCAAACATCCTCTGAACTCCATCTGATTCATTCCCATCTGTACAGACATTGGGTTTTTCTTTCTCTGCTTCTCAAGAATACCATCGTGAATAGGATGTCCCTCAAGAATTAACAGAGAAGTTAATTTTGTTCATCTCTACAAGAGAGGAGTGTCCAAGGCATCTTCCAGAGAATGCGTCCTAGATCTGGAGCCAAGCAATCAATAAATATTAAGTGCCTACTGTGTACCAGGCATGGTGCTAAACAATGGATCTGAGTTCAAATCTCTAGCTCTGCCATTTACTACCTCTTGAACTTTGGGCAAAATAATCTCACTTCTCTGGACTTCAGCTGATAAGAGTGAGGAGGTTGGTTGGGCTCATTGACTTCTGAGATCCTTTCTAGGTCTGAATTTATGAGCCCATGGGCCCAAGGCATTTTTTGCAAAAACAAAATGTTGAAATTATAATGTTGGGTCATCTTCCCATTGTGGCCTGCCCTGGAATCATCCCATAATGTGCCTCCCAATTGTTTGGGAATGACGGTTCCTCTAGGGATGGGGAAAGCTTGCCTTATTGAATTAGTGATTTCACCACACTATCTCCAAGTATTTTGGCTCACTTCTCCAGAGGTCAATCTGAGAGCCTCAAGCTCTCCTAGAGGAAACACTCCAAGCTCTCCCTGGAGAACTAAAAAATAGGAGAAAAAATACTCTGGCGGGCTCCCATCCAAGGTCTTAAAAAATCAGTTCCAGTCATTTGCTTTTAGTGATTTTTTGGCATCGCTGGGGTGCACCAAGCATAAACTTTGTGTGATTGAACCAGAGAATAATTGGCTGGAAGAAAGGTACCATCTTTTCAAAAAGAAGATGACAGTCTAAGTGTAAGAAGATTTGCAGGAATTGCAAATTATGCATTTTGCAAATGTGTCAAATATCAGTCAGTAAATCACCATAACCCTGGGAATCTGTCACAAATATGTTTTTGAAATTATGTTCAATTTCATGGGATTATTCCATCAGCTTTACACATGAGGAAAAACAGAGATGCAACTTCCAGGAGCTTTTCCCAAAGTGCTGCTGCAGGAAGATCCAAAGTCTTTAATCTCTGGCCTCAATTTGTGCTAACAGGCAAAAACCTTTCAAATGCTCAGATCGAAAAAAAAATGAACGGGTCCCTGAAAAATCGAGCATAGGGTTCATCCTTCTGTGCCACACCTTGGAGATAATCCTGCTGATGAAAAGCAAATCAGTCTGGAGGGGAATTAACCCCTTGTTGCTGCTAGAGAACAGTTTTGTTTACTGCCTCTTCTAGTGAATTTAGCCCCAACTCTCCCCAGCTCAGGGCCTTGTTTGCTATTATCCAGTGTCAGCCCTCCAACCCTCACCTCTTGGCATTTGCACCAGCCATCCCTTCATGTCTACAGAGCACTATGGGCTCTGGGTTTTTTGGTTTATCTTTTTAAATCCCAATTCCCACATGTACTAATGAATTAGGACCCCAAGAGAAAGGCTGGGTATTTGTCCCTTCAGGGTTCTAGGAGTGGCTGTGATGGTCTGGAATGCGGGTCAATTGCTATCCACTTGGCTAGATTTAACTAGCTTTTAAAAAGGACAAAAATGGGATCAAGCCTAGATAGCATGTGGCAAAAGGCTAACTCCCAGGCCCTAGTGGGTCCATTTGCTGGAGGCCTCAGCTTGTCCCCCCAAGATATGATTGTTTTTTGCTTCGCTCTTTTTCAGAGCCTTGAATCTTTTTCTTTAGCTCACAATTAAAATCCTTCCATCAGCAATTCCAAGGAGGCTTCTAGAACACCAAAGGAAAGATAGGAAGTCAAAAATGTGTGTGTGTGTGTGTGTGTGTGTGTGTGTGTGTGTGTGGAGAAGGAGGAGGGGAGGAGAGGGTTATAAAGGGCAAACCCAAGCCAAGATATAGATGCTGGTCTTCTATACCTTCCTCCTTCTTCTAAGCAACTCTCCTTCTCCAAGGTTGGGCTGGAACACTTTCTCCAGATTCCCTCATTCAAATCTCCAATTCCAACTAGCTTAATAGTTATATATAGGCATATCTCTAAGACGTTTCGGGTTCAGTTCCAGATCACCACAATATAATGAATAGCACAAAAAAGCAAGTCATGCAAATTTTTTTGGTTTCCTAATGCATATAAAAGTTATGATTATGCTATACTATAGTCTATTAAGTGTACATTAGTATTATGTCTAAAAAACAATGTAAGTAACTTAATTTAAAAAATACTTTATTGCTAAAAAAATAACCATCATCTGGACCTTTAGCGAGGCATAATCTTTTTGCTGCCCAGGTCTTTCCTCAATATGATCTCAGTGATGGTTGCTCAAGGCTGGGGTGGCTGTGGCAATTTCTTAAAATAAGACAACAATGAAGTTTGCCTATAGATGGTCTCTTCCTTTCACTGAACAATTAGAGGCCATCGTAGGGTTATTCATTGGCCTAGTTTCAAACTGTTGTGTCTCAGGGAATGGGGAGGTCAAGGAGAGGAGGAATGGCCAGTGGGTAGAGCAGCTAAAAGACATACAACATTTTACCATCTTATATAGGTGTGACAAAACAGTTATAATAGTAACATCAAAGATCACTGATCTCAGATCACCATAACATATGCAGTAACAACGAAGAAATATGAAATATGGTGAGAATTACCAAAATGTGACACAAAGACACAAGATGAGCATGTGGGGTTGGCAAAATGGCTCCAGTAGAATTGCCTGATGCAGAGTTGCCACAAACCTCCCAAAACTTCGTCCAAAGGAATTGGATTAGAAAGGCTCCAGAAATAAGCCTTTGGATGAAATCTGCTGGTGTGGAGGCCCCTGGGATTCTCCAACAGCTAAGAAGTGGCTTGTGGTCCCTGTAGGAAAAAACACAAACATCATTCCATGGAATCCTGTGCCGTGTTCCCATTCAGCCTGGAGCATAAGGATAGACCAGATGAGAAAGGGAAATAGTTCAGCTGAAGAGGAGCATCCTGAAATACTTTGGGATCTATTTTTAAACAGCAGCATCTGTCAAGCGGCAGCACTTGGACCATGGTTTAGAAACCATGAGCTTCATCATGCAGAGGTAAAGAGAACTTATCAGCCATACCCAGAAATGACGATTTAGATTTTTAGGCTGTAAGGACAAGCGGAGAGCTATAGAACAAAACAGAGGAAAAGTGGTCCACATATCCCTCCTAGGCCTTCAAAAACAGGGTCAGAGATATACAGGCAAAAGGGATCATAGAAGACCATCTAGTCCAACACTTTCATTTTATAGCTGAGGAAACTGAGACCCAGACAAGCCAAGATTACACTAGAGGTGTAAGTGGCAGACCCAGGATTTGAACCGGAGTTCTCTGCCTACAAATCTAACATAATTTTCATTCTACCATGCTGCCTCTACTTGACTTCCTTCCCTGCCCTGCCCTGAGAAGTGATGAATTATTGTAAATCAATGCAAGGTGTTATGAATGATCAGACAATGAAGTCAAAGTAAACATGGGTCATAATCATATAAAGTGTCTTGCCCATGAAGGTCTTTAATGGGCACCCCTAGTCAGCCATTGACCCTGTAGCCAGCACAAACCCAGCCTTTGAACACCTACTTCTAAGGTCATGCTTTGAATGTGTGTGTAAAATTGTACCATTCTGTCACCAAGAGGCTCCTTGAAAGTTTGGCCCAAAAGACCAAAGTGCAGGATCCCAGTAAGAAACTGGAGTGTTCCAAGTCTACTTTGATAAACTAGAAAAAGAAACAGTGCTCCCAGTTCATATATGTCTGTGTGCATAAATATATATGTATATTCTCTCTCTATATATATATAGAAAAAGAAAGTGTCCCCAGTGTGCATATATGTATGTTTATGTAGCTATATATGTATACGCACATAGAGAGAGGAAACTTCATTTCTTTTTCTACATATGTACATAGAAAAATATGTATTCATATTTGTGCATCTGTTAATATATTTATATTTAATACATGCACAGATATATAATGTATATATGCATGTGTATAGAAATGTTTTTCATAGGGAGCTTTCCCCAAAGGAACTCAAATCACTGCCTTTATATACTGTCTGTGTATATGTATGTATACACATATACAGATATACACATACGTGTATACATGTATGTATATGTATACATGTGTGCACATGTATTCATAAATATCATTCTCCTCCTTTTTGTTTAAGAGTTAGCATGGTAGGCCCTTATTGCCTGTATCCAGAAAAATGGTGCTTGTATTCGTTTAGAGATATGGCTATGGTATAGCTATGCAAAGGGAGGCCTGCCCTGGAGTCAGGAAGAATTGGGTTTGAGTTCTGCCTCTCACACAAATTGTCTATGTGACCCTGGGAAAGTCCCTTCATTTTTTAGTGTTCTAAGCAGCTCTCTAGGACAGTAAAATGCAGAGTTTTGCATAGGTGGAATTTCTATATAAGGAATTCTCTGTAACAATCAAATCACAGATCCAGCCAAGGGAAATATGGCTGTCCTCCTCTCCACTGCCCTTATCCAAACACTCACAGACCACCATGGTGTGAGGAATCATCGTCAGGAACAAAATGGAAACTGGCTCTGGGGTCAGTGGCCGTGGGTTCAAACCCTCTGATCTGTGTGACTCTAGGAAAGTCACTTATCCTCCCTGGGCTCATTGGGCTAGACAGCCTCCGTGAGTTTTTCTGTCTCTAGATCTAAAATCCATATGATCCAATAGCCATCACCACCATTAAGTGATACTGGAGAAAACAGCAACTCTACCATACTGAGAAATATAGCCTTTTTGAATATCCCTGGGCTCTAGATGCAATGATCAAAATGCACTAAGTAGTAATGAAAAGACCCATACAGTGGGGCATACAGTGGAGAATGGTGGGAATTTCAGTGTCAGGGAAAATGCATGCCAACAGGCTGCACAGAGGAGCAGTGGGAAGTTGGCATCTAAGCACAGAATGACCCATAAATCACCTCCAACTCTCCCTGGACCTCCCAAAGTGGTACATTTGACATGGATATGGTACAAAGAGATGCTGCCTAAGGAGGGAGTCTTTGCAGTAATGCTAGAAGTGGGGAGTTAGGCAGCCTGCTAGAGGGATGGAGAGAAAGAGACAGAGAGAGAGAATACAGTGGGCCCGTGAGTGGAACAGTAATAAATAATAATAACTGACGGTCATTTGAGGTTTACAAAGCACTTCACATATATATTATCTCATTTGACCTTTGGGAGCCAACATCTCTTCCCCCTATAGCCCAGAGATTTTGAACCTTTTTTGGATACTGGACCCTTTCTACAGACTCCTCAGAATAATGTTTTAAAATGCATAAAATAAAATACATGACACTGCAAAGGAAACCAATTACCTCAAAATGCAGTTACCCACATATTTTAAAAAAGAAGTTCAAGGATCCCAGGTTAAGAACCATTTAACCAATAAATGAAAGTCAGCAGGGACCTTAGATTTCATCTAATCCATGACTGTACAGTACAGTAACCCAGTTCTTTAAAATCCCTGATTTGAAAGGTGATTCTAAATCCTGAAGGTTAGTTTGGAATTTATCCATTGGAATATTCCTAATCATGATATTATAAACACAGCCATATGTATTCCCTGCACAGATCCACTGGTTTTCTAGTATTGTGGAGGTTTTCCCTCATTCTTTCCTTTGTATGTTAATTCCCTTCCTTGCTTATCATTTCAGCGGCCCATTTAGAACACAGTTGACTCACTAGGAAAATGCTAATGTGGAGGAGGAACCGGAAATTCTGATTTTTGCCTCAGGCAAAGCATTCTGTTCAGCCGGGTTTCTGTTACTCCTTGTGGCAAACTTATTCCCACCGTCTATGGCCAGGCTCATTTCTATGGAGCTTTGAAAGGCTGGGCAGGGATTTGGATTCTGAGCTATTTGGGGATGTCTATCAGGCAAAAGTCAGATGTATGTATTTCAGGACCATGAGTTTCTAGCAATAATAGAGATAATGGTAATTATTATAATGCAATGGGTCCTTTCTAACAATAAAAGCAAGCTGGCAAGAGGGGAGTTGTTGGGTTTTGTTTTGGTTTTTGGTTTTTTGCTAAATGTATCCCTAGGCAATAGAAATCAATACTGAAGCTGGTCAGATAGATGTTATTAAAACACCTAGATTAAATGGAACATAAATAACAGTTCATTGATTTTTTTTATCCAACTTTTTGTAATCTAGTTTACAAGAAGCAAAATAATTCTCAATGCACTGAACAGTTTTCTCTGCTGTGATTGCATTCTGTAACATTCTATATAAATTAATCTTCTATCATCTCTCATTTATTTTACTGTTTTTTTATTTCAGAAAAATATCACCATAGAGAGTAGAATGATTTATATAAGTAAAAAAGATTTATGAAAATATGCCTTTTCTTCCTTTATTCCCTGGTCCCTCATTGAATCTTTGGCTTAACTATAAATCTTACCTCAAAGGCTGCAGTGCCATCCACATGCTGGCCATTACCAGAAAATGAGACTTTTCAGTATTAATAAGGGCTACAGGAATTATATTTTTTTAATCTGATCATGGTGATTAAACCAACTCTTCATTCTGAGAATGCCCAATATTTCAGTGTCACATTATTCAGGACTTTCCCATTTTAGTCCAAACCACAGAGATAAGCTGCTGAGATCGACAGTAGCATCCCGAAATTCATAGGCACCAACTTCACCATCAGATAATATTCAACAACACAAAGCCAGCCAGTTCATTAATATCCAGTTGTGAGGGAAAATCCATTCTGAAGGACTCACTCTCTTATGGGGGAGAGCGGGGGGGGGGGGGGTTAGGGGGAAACCCTGAAGTAAAAGGGTGATTCCCAATTACTAAAATGTTAATAACAATAACATTGACATCCATAATGATGACAGAGAATACAAACAAATGCATCTTTTTTTTCTCTTTTAATTTTTTGGGAAGCCATTTTCTATAATGTCTGTTCATGTCAGGTTTCCAAACTAAAAATAGGATTGAAGAAGGCACTTTTTATATATGGGTTTTTTCCTGCAGATCTCCAGGAGCTTGAAGAATACAGAAATAATATAAGGACAAGGAATACCTGCTTACACACATACAAGCCAGCCACTAGTGAGAAAGCAGGTCTGGATCCATGCATGCAAGTAGGTCATTGAAAGTCAATGTAAACCAGGGCAGTTCCCTCTGCAGGAGAAATTAACCTGCGGGAATCTTGCAGACAAGCAATACCTTTTAGCATAGCAGCTGTATATTTTATTTATGGATTGATACAGGCAGAGAGATATATGGGGAGAGAAGTGCATCTAATATGCATATCCTTAAAAACATGCTTGGGAATAAAGATGGATGGGACAAGCCCATTCATTCATACACATGTTCTCTGCTTCTTGCTATGGATAGCACTTTTCAGTTTCAGGTTTTCATTGCATTTGAAGAGTCATTTTCTAAAAAGAGTATATCTCCCTATTTGTTCCTTGTCCCTGCCCTCACTATAATATTTTCAGAGTTGCGGTTATGGTTTTCTCTCCCCTCCTTGTCACCCCATGAACAGGTATCTGTGGTTAATGGGACCAAGATGACATTAGCCAGCATCTGTATCCAGCTTTGGTTTAGGTCACATACAGCAGCCAGTGCTGATTATTTGCAGTGGGGGCATCATTAATCTGTGCCTTATGGAGTTAGAGGCTGTGGCTGGAGGAGGAGAAAGCTGACATGTGCCACCTGGTCCCCAGATACCTCTGCCTTGCCTGGACCATTGGCCTGACTCTCAGACTTCCATGTGATTTAGATCATGGTGAGAAAAGGAATGGGGGAGGGCAGGGGAAGGGAGGAGGACAGATTTCTCTCCTTGCCTGTTCTCTCTGCTCTAATGCCATAGATTTGGCATGGAATCACAAGTTGTCAAAAGCTATAGAGACCCTAGAGATGGTCTGGTCCAGTCTCCTCATTTCACAGATAAGGAAATTGAGACCTAGGAAGCAGTCACCAAAATATGGGATCTCTAATGTAATCTGCATCAACCAATAAATAATAAGTGCCTGGTGTATCAGCACTGGAGTGAAGGATTTCTCTGGAGCTGGGCCCTGGAGATGAGCAGCAGAGGGTTCACCCATACCCACTGGGAAAGGAGGGGGTCTTTAAGCTAACTCAACTTTGCTTTTCAGTCATCCTGGACAGGACAGTGCAAGCCTTGTATGAATTACAGTGTAGTGTATCTGAAAGAAGGAAAAAGCAGATGACAGCTAAGAGTCTGAGAATATTCAATACCCTTTCTTAGCTGAGATGTTTTCCTCTCCCATCTTCCCTATTGTTGTGGTATATGGCCTTTAGTTGCTCTACCTTCCAGGGAAAATAGTCAATCAATCATTTCTAGTCGTATGAATGGGCATCTTGTGTGATTCATGGTTGGGTCCCATATTACTTAGGAAACAGGGCACAGATTACATCAAAGTATGAATCTGAGTCAAGATGCCTTAATTAATTAATCCTTAATGAATGAGCTTAATCCTCCATCACTGAATTAGATTGTCCAATGGTAAATAGGTGGTACAATGAATTAGAGTACTGGACTTGGAGAGGGGGAAAAAGACCTGACACTAACACTTAGTAGATGTATGACCCTGGGCAAGTCACCTAACTACTGTTTGCCTCAGTTTCCCCATCTGCAAAATGAGGATAATAACAGTACCTTCCACATAGGTATGAGGATAAAACAATCTGTAAAGCTCTTTGCACACCTTCAAGTGCTAAGTAAATTGTAGCTGTTGTTCATGACAGACCATGAAAGTATGTCTTTGTAGACTCAACACCTCCTACTTCTACCTGAAGCTCCTAGATACATTCACTTATTTGTTTTATTCTAAAGGAGTGTTGTATAACAGATAAAGAAAGAGCTGACCTTTTAGCCCAGAGGACCTGGTTTCAAGTCCTTCCTCTGACACATCCTGATTTTTTAACCCTGAACAATAATTTAAATTCTCTAAGACTTTAAGATGTCGAGAATGTCCCAATCTACCTTGGTAAGAAGAGTTTCCTCATTCCCTAGTCAAGTGATAGCATAGACCCAGGCCCTGTGCCCAACCTTATCCCTTACTCACATAGAAGATACACAGGGGTATGCAATGGGGGCCAAATAATGTAAACTACCCCATGCCATCCCCGTCTACTTCCCCTGTGTTCTAGATGTCCCCCTCTACTAAGCACAGGCAATGTAAAAACCTGGTCAGCATGTAACATAGGCAATTATTGCTATTATCAATCTAGCAACAAGCATTGAGTAAGTGTCTATCATAAGCTAGGCAAGGCAGCAAGGTGGCACAGTGGATAGAAAGCCAAGCCTGGAGCCAGAAGGACCTGAGTTCAAATCCAACCTCAGACACTTAATAGCTGTGGGACCTTGGGCAAGTCACTTCACCCTATTTGCCTCAGTTCCTCATCTATAAAATGAGCTGGAGAAGGCAATGCCAAACCACTCCAGTATCTCTGACAAGAAAACCCCAAATGAGGGCTCATGAAGAGTCTAATATAACTAAAATGATTCAGCAGCAATTGACTTATATATACACAAATTAAAAATAAAGGACATATAAAGAGAGAACCTATCTGCATCCAGAGAAAGAACTAATAAATAGATGTATAGAATAATTTTACACATATGTACCTATTTATAGATAATGGTAGCCATCTCTGTGTTGGGGGAGGGAGGGGGAAAAAAGGGGGGAAATTTACACGATAACTTAGTTGTATATTTGGAGAGAACAACAAGTTGTACATGGTTGATTTGCAGTTTCACGTGCAATCATCTTTTCAATGGTACTATGTTGTGGAAATGCTTGTTTCCTGAATTGAAACTAAAATAAATTTTAAAACAACAACCATAAATATGCCAGGTACTGTGCTAAGTGATGAGGATATAAGGGAAGAAAAACAAAAATGGAACCTGCCCTCAAGGGCTTACATTCTAATAGGAGAGACAACATGTAAATAAATAGTTATATGTGTTACATACAAAACAGAAGGAATGTAAGCTTAGAGGAGAAAGCCTCTAAGGAGGGAGATGTATTGGGGGAGGAGGAAGGAGATGTATTGCAGAAGGTAGCAAGTCAATTCTTTTTTTTTTTAAGCAATTGGGGTTAAGTAACTTGCTCAAGGTTACACGGCTAGTCATTATTTATGCGTGGGTGCTCATTTTCTGAGGCCGGATCTGATCTCGGGTCATCCCAACTCCGAGGCCGGCGCTCTTACTCACTGCGCCACCTAGCCGCCCCTTTAGGGCAATTGGGGTTAAGTAACTTGCCCAAGGTCACACGGCTAGGTTTTTGTTTGTGCGGATTAAGTGTCGGAGGCCGGCTCCGAACTCAGGTCCTTCTGATTCCAGGGCCGGCGCTCTATTCACTGCGCCACCTAGCCGCCCCAAGTCAATTCTTAAAATAAAAGGCAGGGATTTAAGAGGCAGGAGCATTCCAGGCATGAAAGATGGCCAGGGAAAAGGCAGAGGTAGGAGCTCCAACATTATATTCAAGGTACAACATGTAGACAAGTATTACTGGGCCACACGTAGGAAGAAGGGGCCAAGTGGCAAAGGGTCCTAAATGCCAAGGGACTTTTCTATTTGATCCTATGGATGATAGGAAGCCATTCAGTGCATTATTGAATAGGGAGGTGGCACGATCACTTTGGCAGCTGAGTGGTGGAAGTGGGTTGGAGTAGGGGGAGGCTTGAGGCAGGGGTACACATTTGGAGGCTATTAACAATAGTCCTGAACTAGGGTGATGGTGGTGATGAATAGATGTTGTAAAGGCAGAAATTACAAGATTTAGGGATGAGCTTTCAAACCTGAGTGATGGGGAGTGTGATAGTATCTTTTACAGTTATAGGGGACATATAATTCAGAATAGGGGATAGGGTGTGGGAAAAGATGGCACCAGATTGTCCTGCTTCCCTACAACTACCAACTACGTGAGGATGTGACCACGTGTGATAACCAGGAAATGATGCTCTAAGAGGGAGAGTATGGAATTGCCCAAAGTGTAGATCTCATTTCTTCACTGGGCATTAAGCCAGATTTGATGCAGGCAACGTATTCTGTCATTTTGATAGATGAACTGAGGCATAAAGCTACATTTCAGCCCCCAACCAAAGCCCCTGCCAACTCCACTATGGTGGCAATGGGAACAGACTGAGAAGATGGGTGACAACGTTGTTGGGGTGAAGAATACATACAAGGGAGAAGATGTCCCCTAGAGATGTGTGACTATGACAGGTCCCTCTAGCTGTACTTACTTTAACAAGTCTTGTATATGTAGATTACATGTAAATTGGCTGGGATACAAGAGCTTTGGGGATGACATTTCCTGATTCTTCCTTTTCTAAGCTGAAAATAGTAAGGGGGAAGAAAGCAGGGAGACATCCAACTCGTGGCATTACAAAATTGTGCCATCTTGTAATGTCAAATGGATTTGAAAGAATGCCATCTGAGTAAACAGTCAAAAAAAAACCCTTCTGGACACATCATTTAGGACCCCTTTAAAGAAACAAAATAGAATTTCAATTTTTTATTTATTTAATTTTATCTTTTCAATTACTTTTCCTTTCCTTCTATCCCCTCCACACCCCAGTGACCAATTAAAAATAAATAAGTGAAATCAACATACCTACAGAGTTTAGTAAAACAAACTGCCACAAAGCCTTCTCTCTCTGAATTTTAAGCTCAATATGTCTCGATCATGAGGTGCCATAATCTATCTCCATTCTTTTGGAGTTGTGGTTTATCATTGCATTGATTAGAGTTCTAAAGTCTTTCCAAACTGTTTTTCTCAATCTCATTATATAGATTGTACTCCTTGTTCTTTATCACATTATGAAGTTCTTCCTAGTTTCCTCTGGAATTGTCCACTTCCTTTTTTTTATAGCACAATAATATTACATTACAACCACGTACCACAATTTGGATAGCCTTTCCCTAGGTGGTACAGAAGGTAGAGTGCTGGGATTGGAGTCAGGAAGACCTAAACTGAAACCTAGCCTCAGGTACTAACTAGCTATGTGACCCTGGGCAAGTCTCTTAACCTCTGTTTACCTTGGTCTCCTCAACTATAAAATGGGAGAAATAATAGCACCTCCCTCCCAGGGTTATTGTGAAGATAAAATGAGATATCTGTAAAGCACTTAGCAGTGCCCAGCACACAGTAGGTGCTACATAAATCTATTATAAGTAATATATATATATATATATCATTAACATTGATATTATTATTATTTTATCATTATTATTATAAGATTTTATATATATATATATATATATATCTTAGTTTATATTATATATATCTTAATTTCCAATTCTTTGGTTCTCACCAAAAAAAAGCTGCTCCAAATATTTTTGTATACAGGGATACCTTGGAGACATTGTGGGTTCAGTTTCAGAGCACTACAATAAAGCAAGTCACATGAAATTCTGTTTCTCAACACATATAAAAGTCATGTTTATGCTATAATGTAGCCTACTGTGTGTTTAACAGTATTATGTCTTTTAAAAATGTACATAACTTAATTTTAAAAATACTTTTTTTTAAATGTTTACCATTATGTGACCTTTCAGCAAATCATAATCTTTTTGCTGGTGGAGGTCCTGCCATGATGCTGCCAGCTGCTGACTGATCAGGTGGAGGTTGCTGAAGGCTGGAAATTTTATAAGACAACAGTGACGTTTGCTGTTTTGAATGATTCTTTCTTTCAACTGAACACTTAGAAGCCATTGTAGGGTTATTAACTGACCTAATTTCAATATCTTCGTGTCTCAAGGAATAGGGGAGCTGAAGAAGAGGGAGAGAGATAGGGGAAAGGCCAGCTGGTAGAACAGGCACACGAAAAACATTTATGAAATTTGCCTTCTTATATGGGCATGGTTCATGGCACCCCAAAACAACAGCAATCAAAGATCACTGATCACAGATCACCATAACAAATGTAATAACAATGAAAAAGTTTGAAATATTATGAGAAATACCAAAATGGAACAGAGACATGATATAAGCACATCCTATTGGGAAAGTGGCACTGATGCTCAATTCAGGGTTGCCACAAACCTTTAATTTGTAAAAATCACAATTATCTGTAAAGCACAAGAAAGCAAAATGCAAGGAAATGAGATATGCCTGTACAGATCCTTTTCTGCCTTTTTTGATTTCTTTGGGGTATTGGCCTAGTAATGGTGTAGCTAGGTCACAGGGTATGGACAGTTTGGTACCTTCCCCAGGCATAGTTTTAAATTGCTTTCCAGAATGTTAGAAACAATTCAATTCCACAACAGTGTCCTTGTTTTTCTGGAGCCCCTCCAACGTCTGTCAATCTCCTCTTCGGTCTTCCTTGCCACAAAGTTGTTTTCACTTGCATTTCTGAATTTTGATTGTTACTAACCTTTCTTTCCTCCATGCAAAAATGCTAAACCTTCTATTCTGGATCCTCCTTTAATGTTCTATAGTTGGGGTGAGATTTCTATCCTTTCCACAGTGTCTCCTCACTTGTCAGGAACCGTCACGGTCAAGTTTTTTAGCCTCTTCCTTTCTGAATTATATCTTATACAACTTTTTGGGTATATTAAGGGTGTATGTATGTGTGGGGGGGAGTGGAGGAGGGAGAGGTTGAGGGAGAGGGAGAGAGACAGAGAGGGAGAGGGAGAGGGAGGGAGGGGGAGAGAGAGAGAGAGAGAGAGAGAGAGAGAGAGAGAGAGAGAGAGAGAGAGAGAGAGAGAGAAGACAAAGACAGAGAGACAAACAGAGACAAAGAAAATTGGGCACATCCATGAAGTCGGCTTTTGGAACAGACAGGGATTATGGTACAGCAAAGGGGGGAAGACATTGAACTTGGAGTCTTGGAGTCAGTCTTGAGTTGGAACTCAGATTCTCCTACTTATCAAGCTATGTGACCTCAAGTAAATCACTGAAACTTTCTCAACCTGTTTTCTTAGCTACTAAATAATGACCTCACCTCTGTAACTGACCTCGAAGAAATGCTGTGGGAATCAAACAGAACAAGAAGTGTAAAAATGCATTATTAGGCAATGTGATTTGTGAGGGCACAGAACTTGCCCCTGCTCAAATATAATAGCTGTAATTCCATCATAGTAGTTTCATTATTTTGGGTCATCAAGACGCCCCCTCATTCTTTTTTTTCAAAAATAAATGCCCTTAAAGGTGATCAACCTGGATATAACTCTATATCCCCCTCTTGCATTCCAGGTTTGTACTATTATCTGCTGGACATCTCTGTCCAGATGTCTCCTAAGCATGTCAAACTCAACATGTCCAAAACAGGACCCACTCAATTTTTTTCTACCTCTAATCTTCCCCATTTCTATTAAAAGATCCATCATTCTTCCAGTCCCACAAGTTTACAGCTTTGAAGTCATACTTGACTCATCCCTCTCGCTCAACCCCAACACCCAGTCAGTGACTAAGTCTATTGAACATCTTTCTTTGGTCCCCTTTTCTCCGCCCACAAAATTACCCAAGTCTAGGCCCTCATCACTTTTTATATTCTAGAATCTTGAGTAACACAATGACATCCTAATTGGTCTCCCTACTTCCAATCTCCCTTCTACTATTTATCCTCCATTCAGCTACTGACTGATATCCTTGAAATGCAGATCTGATCATGTCACCCAACCCCACTCAAAAACCTTCAATGGCTCTCAGTAAGCCTAAAGACAATCTTGCAATTGTTTCATTTCCCTACACAGACTTTTTTGTGTGGGGTCAATGCTTTATGCTGGTAATAAATATGGAATGGGAAAGCCCTAGAGATGAGGTTAAGACTTCTCTCTCCATGCCTCATAGAGAAGAAGCATATATTTAAGCTAGTTTTGCACAGCCTTCATGGCCGGCAATCCCTTGTTGGACCAACCCAGTCCCTGTGAGAATCAGAGGGTTATGTGCACGTCAGGTAGTAGATAGGGAAGCAAACAGCTAGTGAAGCAAATCCAAACAGCCTGTAGCATTTCCATTGTGGTGATACAGGATCTTCCCATCTTGTCTTCCTAGTATTGTGGCCCTGGCTGCTTTCCATCTACAGAACTCATGTGGCATGTTTCTGTTTCCTTAAGAATTTTATGTGTTCTAAAATCAGGCATTTTACTACTTAGAGGCCATGTCACAACTAAATCCCAAGAGTGTCTGAGCAAGGACAACTTGCTCTGGAGATTGAGTTTCAGGATCACGTATCTCATCTTTCACAACTGAGCTCAATTCTCATCCATGTAGAAAATGGCCCTGTAGTAAACATCTTCATAAAAGGCCATGATATTCTGGGTGTTTGTCATTCAAATCAAGTGATTTTTTCCTATTCCTAAATGTCCTGCTTTGCTTCCCTACAGAAGTGGGAGCCAGTGGAGAAATGGGACAGAGACAAGAAGGGGAAGGAAGAAGGTGAATTTCATAAGGAAGACAATAAGATTAAAGACAAACATATGACTTTCTATATGCTATCCATCGCTCTCAGGCATCTGCATGTCCTAGGAAGTATTATAGTACAGACTCCTCTCAGGCCACAGCACAAGCTCCCCATTGTCATTTCATAAAAGCTAAATATTCATTAAGGATAGAATGTTAGAGCTAGAAGGGGCCTTGGCAACCATCTGCTCCAACTCATTTTACAGATACATAAACTGAGGCCCATAAAAGCAAAATTACACAATCACAGAATTTAGAATTGGAAAGGACCTCACTGGTTATCTAATCTGACTCAAACCCAAAAAAAGAATCCCTGCCACACTGTACCTAAGGAGTGGGCATTCAGCCTCTGAATTTCCAACAAGGGGGAATCTATTAACCCCTAAGGCAGCCCATTTCATACAAGGGTAACAAGGTACTAGGTTTTAGGGTTTGTTAGTTTTTTTCCCTGATGCCAAACCTAAATCTTTTCAATTTCCACCCATTGCTCTTCAACCTTTTGGTCTAAATGAAACAAGTCCCACCCCTCTTCAATATGTTGTTGTTGTTGTAATTACTGAGTTGTTTTAGTCATGTCCAACTCCTCATGACCCCATTTGAGGTTTTCTTGGTGGAGATACTAGAGTAGTTTGCCATTTGTTTCTCCAGCTCATTTTACAGATGAGGAAACTGAGGCAAATGGGTGGAGGGGCTTGCCCAGGGCCATACAACCAGTAATCATCTGAGGCCAGATTTGAAATCTCACAGATGAATCTTCCTGACCCCAGGGCCAGCACACTCTCCACCGAGCTACCCAGCTGCCCTCTTCAATATAATAGCTCTCCAAGTACTTGAACACAGCTGTCATCTTCTCAGACTAAACACTCCCACTTCCTTCATCTGATTCCCACATGGCACAGACTCAAGTCCTTCTCTTCTGACGATCTTCAGCTTTCCAGCTAGTCCTCATGGACTCCAAGTGACTTAATCCATCGACTCTGGCAGTGAATGGTAGAACTCAGATATCCTGATTCCATTCCGCCTCCATTTTACCATTCTCTGGATGCCTCCGGCCCAAATGACCGAGATATCCCCACTGCAGGAAAGCAAAGGTTGAGACCAACACAGTACAGAGGAAAGAAGGTGGACTGAGGAATCCAAAAACCTGCCTCTGACATTCCCTACATGCATGACCACAGGTCAATCACTTAACTGGCATACTCTAGACCTCAGTTTCTTCATCTGTAATATGGCATCTGAGGCTTCTTTTAAGGTGAGGGTTGAGAGGAGAAAGGAAAGAAGGGAAAATGCATTTATTGAACACCCTACTGTGTATGAGGCACTGTGCTGTGTTTTACAAATATTATCTCCTTTCATCCAACACTGCCTAACCCTGCAAGGCAGATACTATTATCAGTTAAGGCAACTGAGGCAAACAGGTTTAGTGACTTGGCCAGGGTCACACAGCTGGTAAGTGTCTGAGGTTCTCTTTGAACTCACATTCCTACCTCCAGGCTGAATGCTCTGATTACCGCCAGGCTGCCTCTGAGCTCTACATCTATAGTGTATGAACTGACAAGCACCCTAGAGTGGGGAGATGCATTTCTTCCAGTCTCTTGATTCCAATTAGCCTTCCATTTTGCCTGGGCACCTGCTCAGAGGCCTCATTCCACTGCTGGCCTCTTCCAAGAGTGAGCACACCCAAACTGACTGATGCCAAAATCATAAATGCTGGGCAGGATTAGACTCGGGTGATGGCCCTGGCCCACCCTCCCCATTAGGCCAGCAGAAACTCATCACCAACAGAGAGCCTCATGACTTCATTTAATCCATGATACATGGACTAACCCTGTCATGTTAGAAATGTTTTAATGCTTAGCTCTTTCCAGAACCATCAGAGACAAGAAACTAAGAACAATAAGAAAGCAAAACCAACCCCTTATATTAAGACCATCTTCTAAATATTAAAGAGAGGGGAAGGGAGAAGGGAGACTATCCAGAAGCAATGTGGCTGGCCCTACATCTCTTGTAGTTCACTTGTCTGGGGAGGCAGTGAATTACATGACTTTTGTCCATGGAACAGACCCATTGTAGACAGCTCAGAACAGTATAGTTCTCTTCCCTGCCCATCCTAAATGAACCATCTGAAAAGGAGAAGCCTTAGCTCCCAATCCTGGTCTACCCTTAACTACTCTACCTGGTCTTTTCAGCAGTCATCAAGTCACTTCCAATCACTGATCTGTGGGAAATACAAAGAGGCAAGCTAGGAATAAATAAATTAGCATTAATTAAGCACTTAACTTTGTACAAAACACTGTGCTGAGCACTGGGGAGACAAAGAGAAAAGCAATAACGTCCCAGCTCTCAGAAAGCTCACATCCTAATGGGAGAGATGACCCATATGGAAGCTTTCAGCAGCAAGTCAGATGGAAAGGTCTCGTGGTCCTTAGGGTGCAGCAGCAAAGCAGATGGTAATGCAGGATCTTTCATGTTATTTCTACTGAGAGAAATCATGAGAGTTTCTGATGCTGGACTATTTGTCAGTGCCAAGGACTCTGGTGGTGAGAACTTTCCCTCTTCTGTTTTCAGTGCCTGCACAAGCAATGGCCAGGCCACATCTCCAAGGGGTCCCTTCCCAGGATAATGGTTATGGTATATTATGATATATGGTTATGAGGGCTCAGTGAGAAGCAAGGCAGGCAGTTGAGAGGAGGAAAGAAGGGAGGGAGATGCTGCCATGCCCAGGGCTCTTTAACTTTATCCACCCATCACTGGCAGGTGGTCCAGGAGTTGAAGTTGGTGGTGTGGAGGAAGGTAGATCCTTTCTTCACAGTGATTCTCCCCTCAGTGATGTCTGCAGAACTTAGGCTAGAAGTAGGGTCAGCGGTCTTGGGGACCCTGCTCCTGGGTTCAGGGTCTGGAGCTATATTCATCAGGGATCAAGAAGAGATAATGGCAGAGATAATAAATAGTATGACTCACATAGATATAGTCCTTTGTATCTCTTCCTCAAGTGGGCCTTGCTGCTTCAGGCTATGGTGGTTTGTCTGCCCCATATGTAGCAATTGGTTGGCAATCGGTGAGGAGCTTGCCCCTTTCCTGTAGGAAATGCTTCTCTGGTCAATGGTGGCAGGAGCTGAGCTGGAATCAGGGCCCGGGGGTCTGGCAGAAATTGCTATCCCAAACTCTCTGGTTCAGAGTTCTAGGCTATCTCCATCCAGGTTTCAGGGAAGGCAGTGGAGACATGACCATAGTAGTTTGACTTACCTGTCACAAGCTGTCCCCAGAGTCCCTCCTTCAGAATGTCTTGTTGCTTCGATGAACATAAAAGGCTTTGATTGTCATCTCTGATCCCCCTGAACTACCCCAGGAATATTTTTATCCATTTACCAAGCGCCCCATACCATCCAAATGTTCAGTTAACTTCTGAGAAAATCTAGATTCCCATTGCCAAAGGTAAAGCATTACTGGCACATTTACAGTCTAATCCAGAGCCTGTATCTATCCCCAGGAGGGTCTTTTATGTCCTTAGTGCCTATTTTTTTCAGACTGGAATTCCAGTCAGGGGCTCATGTGCTATGTGTGTGTTTCCCTTAGAATATAGTATTTACCCATTTACCAAGGGCCCCATGCCCTGCTGTGTGATGCTCTGACCTCTGTATCCCTGAAAGTCCAGTCAGGAGCTCACGCACTATGTGTGTGTTTCCCTTAGAATATACCATTTACCATTTACTATATTCCCTTAGAATATAGCATTTACCCATTTACCAAGGGCCCCATAACATCCAAATGCTCAGTTAACTTCTGGGAAAATCTAGCTTCCCATTGCCAAAGGTAAAGCATTATTGGTACATTTACGGTCTAATCCAGAGCGTCTATCTATCCCCAGAAGGGTCTTTTATATCCTTAGTGCCTATTTTTTCACACCCTGTCCCCCCAAGACATATCATTCACAGTTCTTGGACTTGACATTTTATACAGGGTTATCTAAAGCTTTCACCAGCACTAGGACTTTTGGGACACCCTCTACAGATCCAGGGCTGTATGTCTGCAATAATCATAGAACAAAGGAGTCTCAATGACACGGTGCACAAGACAGGAGGTTGATACTTCCCTGTACCTTACTGAGTTAAACCAAGTATTTAGGCTAATTTGGTACTACCTTCAAAGCTATAAAAACCTGGTCAGTCTAGCCCAACTCTTGGGACAGTTGTGAGAGTCAGAAAGTCAAAAGCACCTCTGAGAAGCTAATAGCAGCTGAGCTGTGTAATCTAAGAACTGTCTTTCCTATATTCCACAGTGTGCTGTGTGATACTCTGACCTCTGTATCCCTGGAAGGCCAGTCAAGAGCACATGTGCTATGTGTGTATTTTCCTTAGAATATAGCATGGTCAATGATCAGGCCTATTAATTTACGATGCTTTTAAAAGTTCATCTGAACCTTAACATACGTGGAATGAACATTTAAATGCATGAAATAAAATACATAGCATTACAAAGGAAATCAATTATACTGAACTAGGAGGGAAAAGTCTTTTTTAATTTCCCCAGATTGGGCACTCCTGTTCCAAAAAGTTCATGTTAGGATTTGAAGGACACTCATCCTCATTCCCTTTTCCTCATATGATAAATAGTATGTATTCCATTTTTCTGATTGTTTTCACTTTGCATTATTTGATAAAAATTTTTTTCCAGAATTCTCTGCTGTCCTCCTACCTGTCCATCTTAATTGTACCATATCTACTGCATCTGATGATGGCATTTTTTTTACAATTACATTCAATCTTGGTCATGGTTTGATAGGTTGAAATAATTATACGAGCAATTTTATCAATGTCAATGATGCCCCCACTCCTGCTGGGGGGAAATATATATATATGTGTGTGTGTGTGTGTGTGTGTGTGTGTGTATTGTGTATTGTGTATTGTGTATATACATATATACACACTTATATACACATATATATACATACATATATCTGGTAGGAGGCAGCCACAGGCTTCAGCCATTCTGTAACAATGAGAACATCATTTGCTTGGAAAACATCTGGTTAAGCTATATGCCTCCTGTAATAGCTGGTGCCTGCCTGCAACGATCCCATTAGCCTAAGGGAACCCTCCCAGGACTCTGCCTTGGCCACAAAGCAAGAAATCCCAAAGTTCAGGGTCAAGCTCCCACTCATTTCCTAATGCTTTTAGGCTGACCTGCAGCCTCACCAAGCATTTTGAAGCACGTCGAAAAGGGAAGACTGACTGGGCCCTTAAAATACAAACCAGCAGGACTCACAATGTATTTTTATTTTCCCACAGCAACACCAGGAAACCTGGGGGCGTTGGGATTTTATAAAGTGTGATATTTCCTTTGGTTTTCGTTACTCACAGTGGTATCGGGTTTAGCTTTGTGGACTCTTTTTGGGTTTTTTTTTACTTTAATTTTCTTCTTTACATGGAGATAGAATTACAATCATCATAATCAAAGCATTTAAACAAACAAGAAAAATTGAAAGTGATTTTCCTTGGCTGGCCTGAACCTCATAACAATTCCATTTGGTGAGAAATGTTCCATTTCTCCTGTTGTTATGCATGGTCAGCAATATAGTTAATGTCCACTCCCCCACACATTAAAAGTATTTGGCTTTCCCTTGGGGGAATGAAAACAAACCAATCAGAATCCTTTTCCCAGAGAGGTTCCCCTTGATAGAAGCCAGAATATGCAAGAGGAGGTTTTTCACTTAAGTAATGTGCATTTAGATGAATGTTGAGACTTTCCGTAGAGAACTCTCTAGTTTAAGCATCAGACACAAGTTATGAGTGACTCTCCAGTCATTTGGATCTCAGGAATCTCCAGTAGAGGATGAACCTACCAAATACACCTCTTCACTCCTGCCTTTTCTCAACAAAAGCATAAAGCCCACCGAAGGACAAACAATTAATGAAGAGCCCCGTATGTGCAGGCACTTGGGATACAAGAAGCAGAGGGCTTCCCCACCTTTTCCTAATCAGTATTTTTTAGAATCAGACCTCTCCAATCTGCAATGTTTTTTTGTTTGTTTTGTTTTGGGTTTGTTCCCCACCCATCCACCCCAACAGTACGCTTTTGGAATATTTCACTAGAATACAAATGGGGACTAGGACCTATGATGTCACTGATACTTGGAAGTCCCAGGAGGAAAACACCTCCTAGTGTAAGGGGACACCTTCTCCATGACTTACTGGAGAGCAGAGCTGCTTAGGGCTCTGAGAGGTGAAGTCACTTTGCTTGAGTCAATTTGTGAGAGGTCAAACTTGAACCAAGCCTTCCTGGCCTGGAGACCAGCTCTGTCTATTGTATCCCAGTTGCCTCTTTCACTAGAATAAACTGTTTATATCAATCTTGGAAGCAAAGGCCTGAGAGATCTGGGACTGGAGCAGATACAGAAGAAAATGTCCAGGGCTGCCAACTATCATTTGTTAAGATGTATAATTGGACAAAGTATCGGGAGCATCTCATCGAATACCCTGGTTAAGGGACGTCTGGAAATGGGCCTCTTCGGTAGGTTCGTTTTAAGAAGTTATCTCAAACATTGCTATAACTAATGAATTTCTTTGGTTGGTGCTGGTTTGATTTCCTTCTTCACTAAATATTCATTACCCCCTTTACATAAGCAGTTAGGTAGCTCATGGATAGGAAAATCTGAGTTCAAATTCTGCCTCAAATACTTACTAGCTGTGTGGCACCCCCCCCCCCAAGTCACTGCATCTCTCTGCCTCAGTGTCCTCACCTGTAAAATGGTCATAACAATAGCTCTTGCCTCAAAGAGGTTTTGTTTTTTTTTTTCCCAACATGGGACAATAATAATTATTGTGAGGATCAATTAAGCCAGAGTCAAGGGGCCCCTACCCTGGGATCCTTAAACCTGTTTTTGTTTTTTAATATTCTGCTGACTGAATGTATGTTTATTTTCTATATTTTAAAAACATTATTCTGAGAACTCCATCGGATTCACAGCCCGCCCAAGGTGTCCAGGACACTGAAGCCCGGGCTAGACCCCGGGGCAGGAAGCTCAGATATAAATGTTATCTTTTATTCCTCTTGCAGTTGTTTCCGGGTTAGAAAGAGCTAGGTGGTGAGGGTTAGAATCTTGCCCCCCACGTTCACTGGGTGATGGCAAATCTCGGTGAAGTCTGCCTGCCTCAGTTTCCTCATCTGTAAAATGGGGGTGAAAATGGCAGTCGCTCCTTTCCAGGATCATGGGGACCACACAGGCTGTCACTCTTTCTCCCCCCATGTGTTTATGTGTATACATGAATATATGGAGCGCGTTAAGCAATGCTATGCAGACATACACACGCGTGTGAATATAAGTGCACATTTATATGTATTCATATATACAGACAAATCTGTTCCCGTGCATGCGTATACGTGTATATTTCTACACTTATCATCCAGTGAAAGCTACACAATTGCGAGATTACCGTTATTACCACGTTTCCCAGCGCACTTACGCCTCGCCCCACCCCCAGGCTAGGGACTCGTGACGTTACCCGCACGCTGTCCTCTCATAGGCTCAGACCTAATCCCCAGGGGCGGGGCGGGGCCCACTCCAGCCCTCGAGGCACTGACCCGGAGCCAGAACAGAGCTCCCCGAGGCCTCGTCCCCCAGACCGACCCTGCCCCGCCCCCGGTCCCCGCCATGGCCGAGGAGGCGCCGTCGTCCTCGCCCGCGCCGTCGGGGCCGCTCTGCCCCTTCCTCTTTCGTAAGTCGGGCCGCCCAAGGCCCGCGGGCCACCGCCGAAGACGAGGGGCCGAGGAGGGGCGGCCCGACGGTGGCAGCAGTGACGAGGGCCCGGCCGCGGTCCGGCCCGAGAAGAAGCGGGCCGCCCCCAACCCCATGATCCAGCGGAGCGGCAGGAGCGGAGGGCGCCGCGACGACGAGGCCCGCGCCTCGGCCCTGGCCGTGCTCTACCCGTCCAGCCGCTCGGCCAAGCCGGCCGGGCCCGAGGACATGGGCGCCACCGCCGGCTACGAGCTGGACGCGGCCCGGGGAGCCCCGGCCCGGGGAGCCCCGGCCCCGGCGCACAAGGGCCCAGTCCGCGCCCCCGAGCACCTGCGCGCCACGGTGCGCTGGGACTATCAGCCCGACGTGTGCAAGGACTACAAGGAGACCGGCTTCTGCGGCTTCGGCCACAGCTGCAAGTTCCTGCACGACCGCTCCGACTACAAGCACGGCTGGCAGCTGGAGCGCGACGGCCCCGACGGCGCCCCCGACGCCGCGGCCTACGAGCTGAGCAGCGCCGACGGCGAGCACGGCCGCCCGCCCGGCCTCTGCCCTGTCTGCCGCGGGCCCTTCCGCAGCCCCGTGGCCGCCCCCTGCGGCCACTGCCTCTGCCGGGCCTGCGCCCTGAGCCACTTCCGCGCCTCCCCGCGCTGCTGCGTGTGCGAGCGGCCCACGTACGGTGTCTTCAACCCGGCCCGGGGCCTGGGGGCCCGGCCCGGGCGGCGCCGTGAGGAGGCCGCCGAGGAGACCCCCGACGGCGCCACCCCCAGGGCCTAGACCGCGCAGCCGCTCCCAGCCAGAGACCGCCGCCGTGACGCCCGTGCAGCCTTCCCCCTCCTGGAGGGGCCGGGGTGTCCCGATGTGCCCCGCCCCGAGGGTGCTCCCGGGAGCTCTGCTGCTGCTGGAGCCTCCGCTGGCAGGACGGATGAATGGATGGATAGTTCTAGAATACAGATATCAATGATATAAATATATAACACACACCTCTATGTGTACGTATGTTTGTATGTAAAATGTATTACTGCATTTGCGCCCCACAACCCTTTGGGGTAAGTGCTGTTATCACCAGTTTACAGATGAAAATACCCAGTCTGTAAGAGGTTAGGGGTTTGTCCCTTGACTAATAAGTGTCTGAAGCAGGATTTGAACTCTGGTCCTTCCAGACTCTGGGTTCACACTTATCTAGCTGCAGGCTAGTTCCCAGCTTTGTCATTTTTGAGTTGTACCACATCCTCCAAGTCCCTTAGGTGCCTTATCTATAAAACAGTCATGATAATACCTACAACTGTTCCTCTCAAAAGATTGTCATAAGGATCAGACGAGGTGATGTATGGGGAAGGGCTTTGTAGATGGTAAAACTCAGGGAGGGTCTTGTGAGCCTGGGATTATTTTATTATGCTGAAGAAAAAGTTGACCATCTAAAGCAGTGGTCTCTAATTTCTTAATCACACACCCCTCACTAAAGAACTGGGGAATATTCCACATATATTTTCTTACAAATTGTACACATTACTAATAAATATGTAGATTATAAAATACCCACCAAAATAGAAATTTTAAAAGGAAAAAGATAAAAACAAAATATTTGGTATTAGAGTCAATAAGGTACCACTAAGATTTCTTGAGTAGGGGCTAAAGTGTGCTTTAAGACAACTTTTGACAGCTATGTGGGGGAGGATGAATTGGAGAGGGGACAAACTTGAAGCAGGGAAACCAATTGCTGGTTATTGCAGTAAGCATGAGGGCCATCTCCACTCATACTGATCTTTGTCTTGCCACTGAACATGATGGCTCAGGAGGAGAGAGTGAGGCTTGTGGCTTTGCACAGCCCTCCTCACTTCAATCCCATCCATTTCCGTGTCATGGCATCACTTCCCTCATGTCATGGTCCTCTTCAAGAACAAAGGACAAGTAGACATTCAAAAGATGGTAAGGCCCTGAATCTGAGTGATGGGTTTATGAATGAAGAGGAATATGGGATATGTGGAGATCGGGACAAGATTTGATAACTGATTAGCTGTGTGGGGTGAGGGAGGAGTCAAAGATAATTTGGGGGTTGTGAAAATGTGGATGACCAGAAGAATGGTGACCTCACAGTAGTGATAAGGGAGCTTAAAAATAGGGTAGGTTTGGGTGGAAACTATATCTTAAGTACAGATCATAATCTATCCATAATTGCTAACCCCATGTGACTCATTCTGTCCCATACAAAAGGGGAAGGGGATATTTTACCAGTCACTGTCCCTGAATTGGGAGCCTTTGCCCAGAAAACTCCTGCTGAAACCATTAGGATTTGGGGAGAGTGGAAGATGATTTTTTCCCAGTGGCACCAGTGAAGCTACTGCTTTGGGTACTTGGGAACCTAAGAGGCTGATGGCAGCCTCAGAAAATGAGAACTGTTGGAAGCTTGCACTGCCAAGGGACAAGGTGGAGTCAGAAAGGAAGAATTTAGAAAGATGGGTAAATGTGGCATTGGAAACAGTCCCCAAAATTGTTTTTCCCAGGATGTGATTCCATCTTCCCAGCTTCTAATTGGTTGATCACACTCCCCTTGAGAGCAGTTGAAAAATCACAGTGGAATAAGCCCATGTCCCCTTTGAGGACTTTGGAAACCACCAACCCAGAGAATAGGAATTATATTATACAAGCCCTGCGTGAAGAACAGTATTAGACATTTTATCAGTTCCTTAAGGAAATATCTATAAAAGCCACTTTTTTTTAAAATTGGGGTCTAATGAAGGGAAATATTTGCAAGGATAATGCAAAATATTGACTGATCCACTTGGGGCTTTTGATCTCATTTCAACAGTACTTTAGACTCAAAGATAGGGTTTAACATATAAAATGAGAGGAACTGAGAGACGCTCAGTAAAGATCCCCGAAGATAATGGGTATGAATTCAGACATGTTTTTTTTCCCTCAATCTGGCCTCTTTTAATGTCTGCCCTTCAAATGGCCACTGTTCCATTCCTTATCGGACACCAGCCAGCAACAAGGAGATTGCTAAAACGGCAAACTCAATCTTCATATCTAGCAAAGTAAAAACATTTGTGCACAGAAGAGAGGAGAGGGCTGGCCAGGCTCAATATTGAGTATTTAAGCACGGGAGATCATCGTTAAGTTTTATTCTCACCTGTCACATCTGGTTACTCACACGGATCTTGGCCACCTGTTCGGTTTACTGATAATTAAACTTTGCCAGAGGGAGGGGAATGGGCTTTTCCATGCAATCAACCACTCAACCAACGGTTCATACATAGTTTTTTTATGGTTTTTGCAGTGTTCCTCAAAACAACATCCATTTTAAAGCACCTTCAGTATGGGATCTTTCATGTTTTGTCTTTGTAATCCCAACATCTACCTCCTCTTCTCCTCCATGCTAAGTACTTAAAAGGTGCTTGTTGATTGATTGAACCTTAGAGAAACTTGCCTATGGTGTGGCAAGTGCCAGAGAGGGAAATGTAGGGAGGAGATGAAGCAGAAATAGTAACTGGAATTTATGGGATCATAATTTTAAAATAAAATAAATGTCAGGGGGAGAAAAAATGGTAGCTGTAAGCACATAGGTTCTACTGATCCAATCCCTTCCTTGGAACCAATTCAAAGACTGAATAAAAGGTATTGGTTTTTTGTAGAGTGTACTGAGGGGCATCTAGGTGATGCAATGGGTAAAACATGGGGCTTGGAATCAGAAAGACTTGTCTTCCTGAGTTCAAATCTGGCCTCAGACACTAGTGACCCTGGACAAGTCACTTAACCCTGTTTGCTTCAGTTTCCTCATCTGTAAAATAAACAAGAGAAGGAAATGGCAAATAACCCCAGTATCTCTGCCAAGAAAACCCCAAATGGGGTCATGATGAGTCAAAAATTACTGGGGGAAGAAAACTGTGAAATAACAGCAGTGTGGTGAGAATTATTTTTTTTATGATGATGCAAATTGGTTCTTGTGCTACTCCGTTATAAAGGAACCATTCTATTTAGCACACAGACCTCCAGGAAATATTCCCCTCTAAGACCTTTAGTTAGGCCATAGGAAAAAAAGGGTTTATACCTCAGGCCCCAGGTTTAACAACCCGTCAGTCAAAAAGTATATGCAAGAGTTTAAACCTATTCTGAACTCATTTGTGTCTTAGAGAAATGTGAAGAAGATTCTATTTAGATAGTATCTGTAGTAATTGAAATTGAATGAAATTGCCTTTTCACCTCCTCCTCATTGAGTCAAGTGTGCCCTAAGCCCTGAAGATGAAAAGGGTAAAGATGGTTACTTAGTGTCACAGGATGGTGCAGCCATGTATGATGGACATCCCTTTCTCCATGATCTCTTCAGAGGAGCATTTCAGTACAGCTCCATTCAGGTCTTCATTAAGCTCCTGCTGACCTGGCATTACTGGAGAAGGAAATGGCAAACCACTCCAGTGTCTTTGTTAAGAAAACCCCATGGACGGTATTGGCGTGCTATGGTCCGTCGAGTCCCGGAAAGTCAGACACCTTCTAGAGCCACAAAGCTGGCTTGAGTTCAATTAAGTGGCGTGTCCAGGATCACCTAGCCGCTAGCCGTCCCAGGTCCCAGATCTTGTGTTCTCCACTCCACCACCTCATCCTATTCCACGTTTGCCCCCTTGGAAGAGCTGTAAATTGGAGCACAGTCCCCACTTTCAAGATGAGGAAATTGAGGCAGGGAAAGGGAAGGAGATTTGTTCAAAGTGACCCAGTTAGAAATAGGCAGAGTGGGAACTTTTAACCTAAGACTCCTGGCATTTTTTTTCCTACTAAACCAAAATAATCAGTTCTGTTTTCCCTAAGGGCGATAAGGCTGAGCTGGCTTTCAAATAGAGACCAAGGGGGAAAATATTCTGAAGCAGGTTTGACATTAAGTGCCCATTGCTTCAAAGAAACACTAGCAAAAGTTGGCTATTTTAAAAGGGGGGAGAGAGGAAAAAAAAGGACAATTATTGTTTAGAGGGAAATTGCCACTTATGTCACTGTAAGAAATGAATAGACTGAGCTTGCCTCAGCTTTCCTCTCCCAGGAACAAAGCAAGGGTAAATAATCATGGCAAATATAAGGTTTAATTTGGAAGAGTGAAATTATAGAACGACTTCGTTACTCCCCTTGCCTTTTCTGTGGCAATCGGGACAGCTGACACTGCTGGGAAGCTCCTGGCATCCAGCCAGATCATTCTCAGACAAAAAAGACACTGGAAATGTGTGGACTTTTTTTTTAATAGGAAAAAAATGAACTGTCAGGACCTGTTTTATTATTTTTACAAGGAGCAAATAACGGCATGATGAGGCCCAGCCTAATTGGCCACCTTGAGATATTTAATAGAAGGATCAGATGTGTTCATGCCAGTAGAATTGTTGAGGTGTTTTGGTTTTGTTTTTTTTTTTTTTTCATAGAAAGTGTGTCTTCTCAGCAGCCTGGCTCAGGATTGAGCTATTTGAGCTTGCCAGCAGAGACTAAACAGTGCAGAAAAAGGTGAATTTAGGTCTGTATCCCTTCTCTTTTCGCACACATAACTTGGTAATGAGAGTTTTATGTCCAACTTGAATGGGGCCCAGGCCCTTAGCATAGAAGACTGTTTTGTCCTGGGACAAAATGCATCTTATCTAAATACTCAGTCACTTAATCTTGCAACTCAAGAGTGAAAGAATCAACCCAAGTGGTTTCAGGGGATGGAATTAAAAAATAGAGGGGTGGGTTGGTGCCAGTGGGAGAGAGAAGCACCAGTTTGTAGGGGAGCCAGTAATCAAAGACATTCAGTCTCCAGGGAGGTTCTACCCCTCTGGGCAGAGGGAAGCAATGGAAAGTGTTACTCAGATAATAAAACCCTTAGCCTTGCTCCAGGGGAGAAAACTTTCAAGCATTATGCAGGAGAGACCACAGCATGCAAATAGCCAGCCCTGAACAATTATATAAAGTAAGTGAAGTTTGCTTCGCCCCAGAGGCTCTTTTAGAAACGCATCCCTCCCCCAGACTCCAAGAGCAATACTCTATGCACCCCTCCATCTCGTCTCCTATTTCCATAGGGCCTTTTTTCTGAGCTGGTGGCCAACCAAGGTACTAGGAGTGTGGGATGGTAAAAAAACAGGACAGGATCTTGAGTCTTCAGGCCTGCATCCAGCTCTACCACCTGTGTGACTTTAAGAAAGTCTCTTCTCTAAATTTCAGTTTGTTCACCTGTATAGAAAAGGTGGCAGAAGGATTGTCCTTGGTGTTGTAGTGTTGGTTTCCTGGCACCTGGGAACCGATAAGCTGTGAAGCACCTGAAGATGGCACAGGTGATCTCTGCTGTCCCTATTTTACAGGTAAAATGAGGGAACTGGGTTAGATGATGTCTCAGGTCCCTTCCACCTCTAAGATGAATAATAAATTAGCATAGATATAAGGCCTTAATATTTACAAATAACAGAGAGAGGCAGTCTGAGAGGGAGGGCCTGGGCTCAAGTCTCTGGCACATCCTGAACTACCTGAATGATTCTGAGCAAGTCACTTGAGCCCCAGAGGGCCTGGCAACCCTCCAAGACTATAAGTTATTGTGGAGACGTTACCGATCTGTTTCTTTTTTCCTGTGCATATAGTGGCTACTTTTGAGTATATATTAGAATTTAACTTAGAAGATTGAGGCTGTCAGAGAAATTTAATCAATATTTAAGTGGTCGAAAATTAGTTGGGGCAAAATTGAATTAACCAACTCTTTTGGCACTGAGTAGAAAAGTATCTGATCTCAGATACTAGCTATGTGACCCTGGCCAAGCAGCTTCACCCTGTTTGCCTCGGTTTCCTCGTCTGTAAAGTAAGCTGGAGAAGGAAATGGCAAACCATTTCAGTATCTCTGCCAAGAAAATCCCAAATGGAGTCCCAAAGAGTCAGTCAAGATTGAAAAACAACTTAACAACAAAGAAAGGCGGTTTGAAATTTTCAAACCAATGTTAAGGAACTATAAAATGGGAAATAGCCAAGTAAATAATAAGTCTGGAGTTTGTTTTGTTTTAAGAACTATACATATGTGTTATCCCATTGAAGATCTTCAAACTTGTCAAAATTATGTTTCAATGGAAATTCCTTTGGGATATGAATTGGATTAGACAGCTGCTGAGGCCCCTCACAGTCTAAAATTCTGTGAAGCTGTGCTCCTCACAACACTGTGAAGTCGGTGAAAAAGGCATCTCCATTTCACAGATGGAGGAACTGAGTCAGTTAAGTGACTTGTTCATAGTCCCATAATAAGAAACGTCATGGGCAGGATTTGAACCTAGAACTTCCTCTATTTAAATCTAAAGCCCTATTACCATCATGCCTTTTGGTTTATAAAAAGCAAATCCTCCTCGGCTAAGAATCATAATGCCATCAGCCATTATGAAGCTCATGTTGGGGAGATATTTAGGATACCCTACCTGACCCTTGGCAAACTGCCCTAAATAGTCTAAAGCCAGTCCTGATGTAGGGATCAGGTTACTGAAGCCTGGGGGACATCAGCCTTTTCTTCTGAAATTTGTCATATAAATAACCAAATATTCAAGCTTCTTTACAAATGGAAGTCAGAAGAATGTATGGAAGGGGTACTGGATTGGGAGGACCTTGGTTCAGTCACAGCTCTGCACCTTGTTACCTTTTCCACCTATTTCCCTGGGCCTCATAGGATTTAAAGTTGGAAGGTAGGGCTGTAGATGGAGCTGACATCCCCCTGGCCTGACCTCAGAGAGCCAAGGTCCCCTTCAGGTCACACTGAGGCATCAAAGGAAGACATCAGATCCTCTAATGTCCAGGTCTTCTTGCTTCCCGTCATTTCTATATCTATTGGCTAAGTTCAAAAGAGGCAGAGCTAGGGAATGAATATTTTTTAATTACCTACTATGTGTCAGGCACTGATAGAAACAAAAAGGATAGTCACTGCCCTCCTGGAGCTTACGTTCTAATGGGAAAGATTACACACACACACACACACACACACACACACACACACACACACACACACACACACGGGGAGGGTGAGAAGGCAGCCTAGGGTCTTAGTATTAAAGTCAGGACAGTCAAAGCAGAGGTGGGAGGAGAAAAAAGGTTGGCTTGCCTGGCCCCTGTCCAAACTGGAGGCCCTGAAAGAGAAATAGGACAGGAAGGACAAAGGGATATTCCAGGGTGAGGAACTCTCCCCCACCTTACATCACTCTTCCCATCCACTGAAGGAAGTTCCCAGATGGCACTACCACTGAAGCCTAGTGTTGAATTCTGGAGAGTCAAAAGCAGGGCCAGAAAGGACCTAGAAGATGGAAGGAGGGACATTAACTTTGTAGTGAAATAGTTAACAATACTTAGAGGAAATTCTGTGTGATTAGATTAATGTTTTAATGAATTTATTATTTATATAATATATTTTATATTATATGTATTATACATGTTTAATGAGTTAATTATTCATCTTCTGAGAGAGAACTTGGATTAAGGGAGAAATATGAGTGAAGGGAGGAAAGAATATTGATCATATGGTATCAAAGATATCTTCCTCTCCCCATCCCCACCCCACTTTTCTTTACTGGAAGCACCTGCTTGGACAGGTTCCAGCCTCACTGCTCAGAAATAATCTCCTTGAATCTACCTGGGGAGGTTTACTTTTTAATGATAACAAGCCACATTGCCATGTTCTGAGGGGATTTTAAGCCTGTCTTACTCAAGAGGCCAAAGGGAAGGATTTGGGAAGGTTGTGAATGTGGAAGACATGCTCAGGGGGTCCATGAACACACATTCTATTTAAGGATCACGAAGGCATTGCCAGGCAGGGAGCATAAGAAAGTCAGAGGGCATTGACAGGGGTATAGAGGGACCCAAGGCAGGAGTGGGGAGGGCAGGGAGAAGACATGACTAAAAAGATTTGCTTTAAAGTTACGTGAAAAATGAAAACATAGGCACAATATGAAAATCTCTGCCTCCTGAGTAACAGCCTTTTTTCTGTGTTGATTGAAGCCCACCTTGTATCAGGTTCCTCATCATGTAAATGGTCCAGAATTGAAACCTTGTTATTAAATCAATGTGTCAGTAATAAAATGATCAGCCAGTGCCAACCTTGGTACCAGCAAGCAGGGCATCACTCCAAAAATAGGCAGAAACCCTCTGAGAGAAATACAGAAATAGCCCTCCCCAGCCTTGCTTTTTACAAGCCAGCCAGAGCAATTCAACGAACCACACAGTACATGGGGTGGGCAGGCATTGAGACTTTGTCTAGGTATCTTTGAGGTATTTTGTTTATTACTTTCTGAGGCTCCAGGAACATCCTGAAATGATTCAGGCTGAAGAAAACAGTGGATGATTTTCTAAAAACTGCAGATATGTTGCAATACCACAAGAATCATCCAGCAGGATCCTGAAGCAACCCAAGAGTCAGTAGCCCTATTTAACAGATGGACAAATCAAGGCCCAGAGAGATGGAGAGCATTGGCCCTGACCTAAAAATGCATAAACTCCATCAGTCTCAGTGCTCAAAAATTCTTTCTTTACATATTAGCCTTGTACTCCCTATTTGACATTCCCCCCCACCCACCCACTAAGAAAGTCTTGAAAGTGGTCTATATGAGTGGCATGTCAAAATCCTCTATCTTAGTGCCCTGGTATACAAAGTTCAGAATGGAATCCAAAAGAGAGTCTTTAGGAATGGGCAGCAAAGTATAAACCTGATATTGTATGTGATTATAGGCAAAGTGGAATGCAATACAGAAAGATGCCCTTCCAAATTCTCTATGCATAGAACATGTGTTTACATTTAGACTGGGATCCATTTGGGGGTGGTTGGAAGGGTCTAGTCTAGGGGGATGGGTAGAAGCCAATGAAATAATTATGATGTGATTCGAAGAATGCTCTGCTGGCAATGAACAGATACTTGAATTCAAATCCTTCCTCCAAATTTCGAAGCAATGTGGCCATGAGCAAGTAAATTAGCCTCACTTAGACTATTTCCTCATCTGCAAAATGGGAATAATCATATTAGCTCCTCTCAGGTGGTTGTTGAGAATCACATCAGGTAATGTGCTTTTAAAACCTTTAAGTTCTATATAATTGTCAGTTGTAATCATGATCCAATAATAATGATGCGTTCCCAGTCCCATACAGGAATAATAACAACCAACAATAATAATAGACTGTACATAGTATTATAAAGTTTCTAAAGTATTTTTACATTGAATATTTCATTTAACGCTCACAACATCCCTGTAAGGTAGATACTATACTATTATATAGAGGAGGAAAATAAATGTGACTGGGTTCACTTAGCTAGTTTGTTGTGTCTAAGGCAGAATTTGAAGCTACATCTAAATAATTCCAAGTCCAACACTCTAACCACACTTCCATATTGTAAACCCAAGAGTGCTCAGGGTAGCCTTTAGCTGCCATTTCAGTCTAAGTGATTGTTGGGATGCCCCAATACATCCCAAGTGAAGAATGAAATACTGAATCATTGTATACCCAATCGGATGGAAGAGAAATGGGAAGTTCCTCCACCCCAAAGTGAAAGCAGTAATTTCAGAACATTCCAGTACTATTGTTCCTCAGAATCTTAACCCTTGGATGAAGGCAACCAGTGGACATCCAGCCAGAGACAGGGTGAGACATACTGTGGAAACCATTCCAAACTAGCTATAGAAATGTGGGCCTATACTGCAGTCAGACAGATACCTGAGAACCCAAAAGCCAGACACTTCGGAAATCTCTTACTGACAGTTTCTCCTTTTCTGCAATATTTTACCTCTTGGATGAATTAAGATTTCCAGAAAACAAATGGATTAGCAATCTTGAAAGCAGTGTTTCCATGGAAATTATCTGATGGATATAAATGCAGACCTACTAAACCTTTTAATTTTTTTTCAGATTTATTCATTTAGTGAGCATTTTTTTTTTTTTTTGTGAAGACATTCTATGAGCCAAGCACTTTGCCAGACATCAGGGAAGAGACAAGGATAAATAGGATAAGGCATGGTCCCTGCCCTCAGGGAGCTCGAAATCCGGGAGGGCAAGATAAAGCAGACACCATAACCCGAAGGAAAGCACCACTCAAGTGTTCTTAACGGGGGAGATAACTATCCGGGGAGCTGGGGAAGGCTTTCTGTAAAAGGTGTCCTTGGAGCTGACCTGGAAGGATGGAGTAGTTTTCATTTTGTCTTAGTATTTGAAACACCTAGCACATACAATGTTTAGCAAATGCTAGCTGGGTTGGAGTGGAGGGGACTGGGTAGGACTTCCATAGGCAGAGTTAGGGGAAGGAGGAAAAAACCAAACCCATACCCACCAAAAAAAATATGGTCAGTTCCCCTTTGCACTTTTTCCCATTGTTGTTTCCCAAGAGCACTTTATAACCAGGATATAGCTTTAAAATATTAACTTAAATAAAAGTGACCCTAAAAGGTATAATATTCAAGCAGGCTTAGTTAAAGCACTCTGCAAAGCTGTAGAGAAGGGGTTAGCTCTGGCTCCAGAACTGTGTATCCTTCAAACAATATTTCACCAAAAAAATGCAATCCTGTCCTCAGTAATAAAAAATCACCCTATGTAGGGAAAAATCATTGTGTTTGGAGTCAGAGGTCCTGGGTTTGAATGCCAGGTTTGTTACTTAACCAGTGTGACCTTTTGGAACCTCAGTTTCTTCATCTGTGATACGGGAGGAGGGAAACTTAGACTAGAGGATGTCTAAACTCTCTACCAGTTCTATAAACTATTGTCCAATGTCTAGATAAGGAGCAGCCCCGGGTGGGAACAAGAACACTGGAAGTCAGAAGACCCAAGTACTTGTCCCACCTTCTTTCCTAGAGGTCACTGACCACTGAGTGAGCTCTAGGGGCCTCAATTTCCTTACGTGTAAAATGAAAGTGTTGGATCGTGTAACCTCTAACATTTTGTGATTCTCTGAAGATCTAGCACTAATTACCAACAGAGTAGCAGTCCAAAGGAAACTGTCTCTCTGTTTTATATCTCATATGAATACAGAAACCTCTCAGGTAGAGAAGAGGATTCTGGAGTGGGGCATACTGTAGTGGGGACCAAAGGGAAGTGTTCCTATCACACACATGAGCATAAATCTCATACTTCCTCCCAAAGCTGTGAATTCTTTTTTCTTTCTTATTTTTTTCTTTTTGGAGGGAAGTTGGGGTTAAGTGACTTGCCCAAAGTCACACAGCTAGTAAATGTGTCAAGTGTCTGAGGCCATATTTGAACTCAGGTCCTCCTGACTGCAGGGCAGGTGCTCTATTATTCACTGTGTCACCTAGCTGCCCCAAAGCTGTGAATTCTTATCTCTGGCAATGTGGAGATGCTGGTTTTAGGGATCAGGGATGTGGCTGCTACTGCTGGTGGTGGTATGGCTGGTGTTACTGGTGCTGCTGCTGTTGCTGTTTTTGTCTAACAGATTGCAGAACATTCACCTCACCTCTCCCATCAGTTAAGCAAGTCTGGAATGGTGATAACTCATGTGGTCTCCTCCTAATTGTAATGGATGGCTTTGGATTCCTTAGAAATGCCACCTAAGGGACCTCAAAACAGATCCACCTCAATACCTCTGGTAGAAGCATTCCCCAGAGGTTTCTATAGGCCTCTAGGCTTAATATTTCCCTGTGCAGGCACAGACACACACACACACACACACACACACACACACACACACACACATACACACACACACACACACACACACACACACACACACACACACACACACACACACACACACACGAAAAGGGGGCACTGGGAGCACTTGTCCTCATCGATCACCAGCCCTCTCTCCTCTGGTGAATGACTCACCACCCTTTCTAAGTCTGTTGGAGGCTCTCTGCCTTCACTGTGCTTAAGTTTGATTTAATCCAAATGAAGCTTCTCAGTCTTTTTCTACATGTCCATCATGCCTTCTTCATCTAATACTCACTCCTTCCACGGCACCACCTCTCTCTGCACTGAGATAACCCTGCTTTATGCTTTGGGTGCTATACCTACCTCTTTTAGACTTTTCTAAGATGCTTTCACTTAACAGGAAAAAATAATAGTTTAGTTGCAGAGTTTTATGATTTGCAAACTGCTTTCTCCTCAAAAAAGAATAATGTTAGGTAGGGTTGTGCAGATATTATCCTCATTTTGCAGATGAGGAAACTGAGGCTAGGGGAATAAAGGGACTTGCTAGAAAATATCAGAGATAACCAAAATAGACATACTATCCCCTTCACTCAAAAGCTGAGGTACAGAGGCAGCTTATTAATCTGGCCCAAGGGGTGAATTCATACAACCTGCCCCAGAAAAGCTTGAATTTCTACAGTGTTAGGATCAAGGTACTGAGACCCATCTGTCTTCTCATCAAATAAGATGGAAGAACTTGGCAGAGATAGTTCCATTAAAGAGACAGCAGCAGGCCTGTAAAATATTGCTTTGAGTTTTAGAACTAGAGCCTGGGAAAATGAATGTATTTACCACAAATTATCCAACCTAGTACATAAGAGTGAACTATGCACAGGACCAGAGGTTTAATTACCTTGTTTGTATGTACTAAGTGTATTAATAAATTCCTGTTGAATGAATGCCTGGACAAGTGGATGGATGGATGGATTGATGGACAGATGGTTCTCACTAGATTTTTCTTCAGCTTCTTTTGGTAAGTAAAGAGAGGAAGTGTAGAGAGAGAAGAATTCCAACAAATGGACATTTCAAGGGATTTAGAGGATGTTAAACCTAAAAGATCACCCCTCCCCTTGCAACTCTTAACTTTACAGGAGAGAAAGCTGAGACTTAGACAAATGAGAAGACCTATCCAGGGTCCCATTGGGATCTCACAGATGAAGTGGGCAGAAGTAGAGCCCAGATTCCCTGACTGTTGTCTATTGTTCCTTCCGTCATGATAAAGGATTCTGCTTCAGACTTCCATTTTTGAGCTGGTTGGGATTTTTATTTGTAAGTCTCTCATCATAGGAAACTGTCCCGGAGGGAGACATTGTGCTCAGTTTTGTCTGTCCTCATTTTGATACAAGCAGAATTTGGAATGCCCATCAATTGTCTTTCATAGAAACACACAAGTTGGACTCTGGAAAGCATATCTCCGTCTCCCTAGCCAGGCTGAATCTTACCCTTTTGCAAGTCTAGAGGAAAAGTCATTGATATTTTTTCCCCTGACGCCATCTTTAACTTTATTCCTGTGTGTATTTTCCAAGCTGAGAGATAAAGGAAAAGGAAGGAGTAAAACTATAAGAAGGCACTCCAGTTGGAGATTTCCCCTCCCTAACCAAAGATGTAATTGACTATAATGAGAAAAACACTTATATTGCAAGTTTGTAGGTTTATTTCTAGGTCAAAAGCATTTTTATTTCAATTTTGGCAGGAATACTTAGGGGCCCACTATTTCGTATTGTCCCTTGGTTCAAATGAAATCCAACAAATATTTATCTGTCTACTATATGCCAAGCACTATGCTTGTTGCTGGGTTTTGTTATTTTCATTCAGTTGTTTCAGTCATGACTTTTTGTGACCCCATTTAGGGTTTTCTTGGCAAAGGTACAGGAGTAATTTGCCGTTTTCTTCTCCAGCTTTTATAGGTGAGGAAACTGAGGCAAACAGGGTTAAGTGACTTACCCAGGGCCATGAAGCTGGTAAAAAAATGTCTGAGACCAAATTTGAGCTCAAGTCTTTTTGACTCTAGGCCTGGAGCTCTATCCACTACACCACCTAGCTGACCTTGGGGCTGGGACTACAAAGGCAAAAATTAAACAGCTCCTGCCCTCAAGCAGCTTATATTCTACAGGGAGGAATATAACATAATCATGAGTGAGTAAAAAAAATATAAAAGCTACTTCCAAGTAATAATAGCAAGGAAACAGTATTAATAATAGGCAAGATTAGCAATGGAGGAGCCATCTGAGTTGTGCTTTGAAGGAAACTCGGGATTCTCCAAGGCAGAAGTGAAGAAGGAGTACACTCCAGAAATGGGGACCACTTTTTCAAAAGCAAAGAAGAAATAAGGTAGAATGTATTACATGGAGTAGAGCTAACAGGACAGTTTGACTAGAACAGAGAGAATGGAATGGGGAGTAATCTGAAACAAGACAGAAAAAGTAGATGGGAGACACATTAGAGAGAATCTGATATGTCAGGCTGAGGCATTCATATTTTAACCCAAATGTAACAGGGAGTCTCTGAGGATTTTTGAAGGAAGTAGGAATGATCAGTTTGGTGACTACATTAAGAAGAGGTGTTGTGGAAGTGGGAGCAACAAAACTTGGCATCTGATTGGAGATGGGGCAATGAGGGAGAGGAAGGAATGAAGACCAGAGACTCCTAGGTTGTGAACCTGGGCAACTGAAAGCGTGGTGGTATCTCAACAGAGAAATAGAGATGTTTGGAGGAAGATTTGTGTTACAGGAAGAAGACATGAGCTCCATTTTGGACACATTGAATTTGAGATGTATTATTCTGTGTATTAATAAATTCATGTTGAATGAAGGAATGAATGAAAGAATAGATGGATGGATTAATGATGTCTATGGGCTAACCAGGTATCTAGCAAGTAGCTGATAACGCCAAGACCATAGTCCAAGAGGGAGATTAGGAATGGATGTAGAGATTTAGTGATCACATAATAAGTGGCATTTACATAGCACTCTTAGGTTTGCAAAATAATTTATATACATTATCCCATTTAATCCTGACAACAATAATAGGCAGGTGCTATTATTATCCCCATTTTATAGATGAGGAAACTGGGGCTGAGAGAGGTTAAATGACTTTCCCAGGGTGACACAACTAATAAGTGTAAGAGGCAGGATTTGAGTTTAGATCTTCCTCATCTCAAATCCTGTTTTCTGTCCATTATACCACCTAACTGCCTTTATGCTTAATAACTGGGAGGGAATGTTGAGAAAGAAGAGGGACAGACCCTGGTGGGAGATCCGAGGAGAACCGGGACGGTAAAATTCGATGTAAAGTAAGAAAGAGTGGCCAGGAAGCTCAAAAGTGTTGAAAACAGGAGAGAAGTCAAATAGAGAGTCCTGAGAAAGGTCATAAGATTTAAAAGTTAAAGAATTGTCAGTGACATTTAGTGAGTTGTTTCAGTTGAGTGGTGGGATTGCAAGAGATTGAGAAGTGGGTAAGGAAATAGGATTGCAGATGAATTCTTTCTAGGAGTCTGGCTTTGAAAAGGAGATGATATGGAAGGTAAAAGCTTGAGTAAATGTCAGGGTCAAGTGAGCACTGTTTATGTAAAGATGGAGACACTTGGGCAGATTTCTAGGGATAACCGAGTGTTGATAACTGAGTGAGAAGCAAGAGGGTAGACTTATTCCACCTCCTGGTCCATGTACCCCTTCAGGGTATATGAGAGAATGAGCAAGTAGTACTAGAAAAAAGTGCCCAGGGCCGTATCTCTCCATCCATTAACCAACATTCTTTGAGCACGGTCCTCCCATCAGCTCCATAGCTATCTACCCACTGTCACTACCCCACTCACATCTTTCAATCTGATCTACACAAAGATGTGACAAATGACTGACTGATATCTCCAGCTATGGCATTCTTCTAACCCACTAGTCTATCAACCTTTTCAAAAAAAGGGAGTCAATTGGAACTGACTTGTTTCTAGCTATTGCTGGTTCCTGGTGTTCATTGTTTCTAGGTACTCACAAATCATCTAATAATACATTCTAGGATTTTGTCAGGGATCAACTTCAAAACCTCCTCGTGTCTGGGGGAATCTTTTCTTTTTCTGACCTTTCCTGAAATTGATATATGACATAAGATTTGCCTACCTCTGGTCTTCTGTCATCTCTTGTATTTTTCATGGACTTCTCAAAGATTTCCAACAACGGTTTGACACACATATCTACAAGTTCTTTTGGTCCTGTGGAATGTAATTCATATGAGTGCACAGATTTGAACTCATTGACATTAACTAGGAGCTCTTTTCTCTCCTCATCTGTCCCAGGTTTCAATTCCCTCTCAGCTATAGTCATTCCACTCTTCAGTTTGAAAATCCTGCACCTTTAAGGGAAAACTGAACTAAACAGCTGAGTAGTTCTATTTTCTTTCCAATAATAATATTATACCAGTTGACTTAAGCAGTGCGTTTACTCTTTGTGTTAATCTTCTTGATCCAAGTAAGTCTTTAACACACTCTGGTGACCTCGGGCAAATCACTTCATCTCTCCCCACCTCAGTCATCTGTAAAATGGGATAATAATATTTTGTACTTCCCATCTTCACATCATTGTCATGAGCACCACATGAGATGTGGAAACACTTTGTAAGGTGCTATAAAAATATAAGCTACTATTACTTTATGGCCTAATTTCTGTCATCCTCCACATAGCATCCATTTTTATAGATTTATCTGAACATTTTTCTTCCTTCTGACTTCAATTTAAGGTTCCCAGGATTAGTTCAACAAGTTTCCTGCCAAATACATTCTTCCCAGGCCTCATGAGGTGAACTCCTTTCCTTACCAGGAACCCATCATTCTAGTATGTTAAGCCACAGTCCAAAAAAACAAAAATTCATCAGTGCCATCTGTACAGCTAGCTATGCACTTCCCATCTTCCTTTCTCTTCCAAAGGTGCAATCTTTAACTAGCAAAAAGATGAAAAAATCACTTCTGCTCACAGGTCCTCCTCCTTATCATTGAGGACCTCAAAATCACCAGAGAGCTGTTCTACCTGAATCAGCATTCCAGATAAGTCTTCACAAACTCTTCATCACCAAGAAGACTATACTCCTTCCCAGTTATCCCCGTCAGGTCTTCATACAGCCCTCATCAGAACCTCTAATCAGGGAGCAATCAGTCACTGGTTCATCCTCCTGGGACCAAAAGTGAGTTTCCTCCTATATGTTAGCACCTGAAAAATCAGCTCATTGTCCTATAGAACTTAGATGCTTCTATTTCTTCAGAAATCCAGGCTCACCTTTTAGCAGAATCAGTTACATGGCTCCAGCAGCTCTTGAGTTTCTTTCTTTTTTATTTTAATGACACGTCCTTCAACTCACCAGTCTCCATAGTGGTCTTGGTTTCCTTCAGTTTCCCCAGAACATATTTTTCCCCCTTGGCTTCCTTCTTGGATTATTTCCTCCATCATATCTAGAAAATCTTTATTCTTTTTATTAAGTTAAGAGTATACAAAGGCATTCCTCAAGCCTCTCTCCTTCTCCTAAAACAGGAAGATCGGCTTACATGTAGAGCCTACAGAATAAGGTAATGCTTAAGAGAGGAAGGCAAGCGTAATATAAGTGACCTTCCAGGCCACTCAACTTCTGTACTTTCTGGATCTCAATCGAGAACACAGACCTCTGTGCCCTCTCACTACCACCATCCCCTCAAAAAACAAACAAACAAAAGTCCCGTTATGAAAAAATGATATGGCAAACAGCCTATTTCCCAAAATCCCCTACTCTTAGGGGAAAACCTGGGTTTAAATTTCGACTCTGAGACATACTGGCTGTGTGACCTCTGGACAATTCTATGAACCAATCAATGCTCTAAGCTAAGACTGTAGGATACAGAGAAGGTGCTTACCTACATTACTAGAGGAAGTTTTCTATACCTATAAAATCCCAGGTCTAGTCCGAGACCTACAAGGAACACAACTTTTAAACTAACTTATCTGCTTCGTAGTGTCTTTTTGCTTTTGTTGTTGTTTGAGTCACTTTTAGTCATGTCTGACTCTTTGTGACCCCATTTGGGGCTCTCTTGGCAAAGACACTGGCGTGGTTTGCCATTTCCTTCTCCAGCTCATTTTACAGATTAGGAAACGGAGGCAAACAGGGCTATGTGACTTGTCCAAGGTCATACTGCCAGTAAGTGTCTGAAGCCAGGTGAGTCTTCCTAACTTTAAGCCAGGCACGCTATCCACCTGCACTGCTTTTTGCTACTAAGCATCTCTGTTGTTAGCAATCAGCACCAGTTTATTCAGTTGGATGTCAGGTAGTCTCCTTAAGCAATCACCAAACACACAAAGAACTCCTAACCAAAAGCTCTTTCAATCACTCTTTCTTCTCCCCATGATTTCTCAATGGTGCTCTTATTCAAAAACCCACCTTTATCACTCACTACTTTCCTGAATCTGAAACTTCATCATAAGTCTAAATTTTGCCTTCCTTCCCTTCACTCTCAGCCATGAATACCATCTTTCTTCTCCCTTTTAAATAGCTCTCAAAATCCCAGTGCTTAAAAATCTACAGAAAAGGTTACTCAGAGAAAAATCAATTCCTTCCATTTGAATGAAGCTCTCATGACTGGTCTCCTTGACCTCCCTCCAATCATGCACTTGCCCTCCCCCATCCTACTCCTTTAAAATGCATTTAGCCTTGGTATTTTTGTATCAATATTTTCATTATTCCTTCCACCAATGTCGATGACTAGCCCTTAGTGCCTGGTCTGTGTGAATTATTGTGACTGAGAAAAATTCATCACCCAGTAACCTCTCCCAGATTGGCAAACTGATTCTTGGGGATGCATAGTCCATCACTGGATCTGAACCCTTGAACTATGTGTAATGTAAATACCTTTAAAGTTCATTCAATTATTGGTGCAACATTCTCTTTCATTTGCAAATAGCTCCTGCTGTGTATACTTATCTTTGATGGCAAGCTAAAGAGCACCAGGATGGCCTGGGCTCAATTCTTGGCCATGATCCTATTTTTTTTCTTTTTCTTTTTAAAGGGGGAAAAGCAGGGTAATTGGGGTTAAATGACTTGTCCAAGATCACACGGCTAGTAAATGTTAAGAGTCTGAGGCTGCATTTGAACTCAGGACCTCCTGAGTCCAGTTCCAGTGCACTATTCACTGTGCCACCTAGCCACCCCAATCCTATCTTTATGTCTTTATGACCTTGAGCTAACCTCTACATCTCTGAACCCCTGTTTCTTTGCCTATAAAATGAGGGTGCTGGACTATTCGACACTTGAAATCCCCCCCAGGTCTAAAATACACAATATTGTAATCCTAGGTGGTAGGAAGTTGGTTCTCTTTGTTTCTATTTATGTAAACACCTGATATGCCATCTTGTACAACCAAATCCTGGAAATATTCTTGATGGTGATTATAGGGGCAAATGGCACAGACACACAGGAACCTCTAGATTATTTGCAATCATTACCTATCTGGGTCTAAGTTCCTTCATTCATAAGTTAAAGCTAAACACATTCTGTAATAAAAATTAATGGAAATTCATTAAAGATTTTCAGCTTTGTGGATATACTTGCCAGGTAATAATGGAAACCCAGAGAATTTTCAGTCCTTCTCATTGACCCTTAGTGTCTTCTGAGTTGGTCCTAATTTTGATTCAATTCAACAAATACTTATTAAGTACTTACTCTGTGTAAAATACTGCTCTAGGTGTTGAGAATATAAAGACTTTAAAAAAATAATTTATTGAGGAAGTGTGATATAGTAGAATAAAGAGATCTGGGCTTCACTCCCAGTTCTCTCACTAATGCCGTGACCTTATACAAGGCCTTCTCTGAGCCGCAGTTTACTCATAAAATCAGAGAGCTGGATTGGTTGATTCCTTAGGTCCCTTCTAACCCTAAAATTCTAGGATTCTCTTTCCCTTAAAATGTGAGTTGTTTTGTTTTATTTTGTTTTAAAGGATCCTCTCAGTAGAATGATGTCCCCGATACCTAGCACAGTGCATTGCACATAGTAGGACCTTAAATAAATGTTTGCTGAATCAGACTGGATTTTGGCCCTCTGGTATTCACTAAGCATTTTCCTGCCCCCCTCCCCGCCCTCCGTCTTCTGTCTCAGGCACAGATTTGTATCAGTGAGACTTCTGCTCTGAGACTTATCTATGAGACAATAACTTTCAGCCAGAGGAAGATCCCAGATATGTCTAGGCTTTGTATGAACCTCATCTGTGCCCATTACCAGGAAGCCACCCACCACTATTGTTCCTTCTGTAAGACAGTCGCTCCAGACCAGAGGAATGCTGAATGCGAATTAGAATCTAGCATTGTCCAGCAGCAAGGCAGGCAGGAAGAGTTAAGGAGAAGGTAGCCAAAGATCAGCCCATCCATGGGAGACCTAATGTAGATAGAGGAAAGCAAGAGGGGCCACCATGGGTTAAATGCATTCTTTCTCCTTTTCTCCATTTATCAGGTAAGAAGCCAATGAGGTAAAATATTCCCCAAGCAGAGCAAATGGCATAAAGCTTGAAACCTAGTTTCTTTTTTAAAAAAAATTTTTTGTTACATTTTAAGTTCTGAACTGTCTCTCTCTTCATGCCAAGTCTTTCCACGTTTTTCTAATTGTGAAATACTTTCACTACTTTGCTTTCAGCAAAGGAGAAGTCAGCCACAGAGAGTCTCAGGTGGATTGTTATTGATAGATTAGAGCAAAACATAATGTCTCTCCGTGAGCAGGTTTTTCTTTGAACTTGATAGAGCACTCTGGAACGTAAAGACAGGACAGACAGGTGTTAGACAATAGGTAAGTCTGTTAGCAGGTTATTTGCATAATTTTAAATAGAGATGCATTGAGGTATGAAGTATATGAAGTATAAAGTGAATATGTTGAACAGCGAAAACAAAGTAGTTTGGAGAAACAACTTATGTTTACACCCCAGTTATGAAATTATTCAATATTTCATGAAATACTTCTGCCTCCACATGAAAAGACTATAGAGTAAGGTCTTGTGTACAGTTTTAAGAAAACACAGTTATCTACATTATTGTTTGAGGTAGCTCTTTCAAGCAGATAGTATAATTCTTTTATTTCTCAATTTTTATTAGTGTATGGAATAAAAAGCATTTCCATAACAAAGTACAGTAAAAAAAGATGGTTGCACATGAAATTGCAAATCTACCATGCATAACTTGCTGTTCTTTCCAAATATACAATACAACTACCATGTAATTCTTGAGAAATGCTTTGCACAAAAAAACCTAAGCAAGCATCATTATCCCCATTCTACAGATGAGGGAACTGAGACTTCAAAGAGCCCAGTGGACCCACAGTCAGCTGGAGAGCTAGAGCACAAACTCTGGTTTTTTGGCTCCGTGATCAGTGTCCTCTTTACTAAGATATTTTTCAATTTCTCTTTGAATATGGTATCCAAATTTATTCACTTTTTCCCCCCTCATGATTATGGAATGCTACCAACAGGCCAGCGGAGAACATTGAGCAAGAAGGTTTGACATCAGTTTTATTTTAATTGCAAGGGGAAAAGGTAAATTAATATGAACTTTATGATGGTGGAATGAGTGAACTAATGGGTCTAGATGGTTGTATAATGCTTGTTTCTCCCATTGAAAGCTGGGACTGGTTTTTGCCTTTCTTTGCATCCCCAGTGCTTAGCACAATGTCTGGAATACAGTAGGTGCTTATTAAATGCTTCTTGATCTGATTTAAATGCAAAGGTTTGGGGTTTGATTTTTTTGTATTTGTTTTTCTCTAATGTAAACTAGTGAAATTCCATTGCTGTTTTTTGGAAAATACTCCTTAATATACTGTGCAGATATCTGAAACCAATTTTGACTCATTCTGGCCCACCGCTCACAACCACCTTACCAGAATGGTGTAATCCAATTTCCAAATTGCTGACTAGTCCAAAAGCATATGGGGTAAGTAGATGGTCACACGTGACAAACTTGTTGACTATCTGATAAGACCAAGATTGACCTGGGTGGGGGATGGGAGGTGGGGGTGTTATTCCATAGGTGGAGTGGTGGGGGGGTTGTTGTTCCATAGGTGGGGGGAAGGAGCAGAGGGAACTGTTTTTGAGTAGACAGTATGGAACAGTATTTCTAGCCTCTTTTAAGATATGAGAGTTGACTGAGTTTTAACGTTTTTGTAATAATGCCAATAATAATTCTACCCAACTTTTTAGGCATAAAATGAACTTGAACAGTATGTGAACGAAAAATTATGCCCTCATAAATTGCTGCATTTGGAAATTTTTAGTTCAAGGGAGTGGGTGAAATTGCCAAGAACCAATTAGTACAATTAGAAGCAAATCAGATGGTCAGGGAACTTAGCCTCAAGGTCATTTCATTTGACCTTTCCAGAATCTGTGGCAGGGGAATTTCCAACCTCATTCCTTATTCCAAAGGAACTTACATCTGGGAGAACTCACAATTTCCCCACACTGTCCTGGTTAAGCTAAATTCATTCCATGTTCGTCTATAGTGATTCCCAGCCTTTTTAAGAGTTCAGACATACTCTTTCCGCTTTATAACTGCCTAGTCCTCTGCATGGCATATGGCATATATCTTTTAAAATCAAAACAAATGGGCATTTGTGTGTTTAAGATAGATAGGTAGATATTTAGACAGATTTTGTGATATCCTGAGGTGGGGAATCCATGTCAAGATTTGGACACCACCACCCCCTGCCCCTTTCAGCTCCTTCAATTCATTGTAGAGTTCCTTTCCTGCTGGGAAGTTTTTTCATATCTTATGGTTCGCTCAATTGACTAAAATGTCCAGTGGACTCAATTTTAACCGCCTTCCAAGCAGCTTTAGCCATCTGTTATACTAATGACACGACTGAATATAAGCCTCTTGAGAAGAGGGACAGTTTTGTTTTTGTTTTCACCTTCCAGCACCTCCCACAGACTTTAGCCCAGAGGCATTTAATAAATACTTGTTCAGTTTCATTATAAGTTTTCCATCGGTGGTCTCCTACTCCCCCAGGACGGTACTACACCTTACTTGCTACCATTTTTTTTTTTGACAAGTTGAGTTTTAAGCATCCATTTTAATGAGGATATGCCATATGCTATTAACCATGGAAGTAGAAATGGTAATCATTACACACGGAGAGAGAAATGGAGAACCTTCCCAAAGGAGGAAAGTTTGTCTATCTCATAGCAAGCATTCTGGTCTATAGGGAAAGAAAACTCCCCGAGAGTTTCCTTGAGCACTGGGGGAGGTGGGGTGAGGGGGTGGGTCGGGATATGTTTTGCCTTCTCAGTGAATCCCTTTGCCTTTTCAACCTCCCCCACCCCCCAGGATCATCTGAAAGAGGATGACACAGACTGTATCGTGACTCACGACGAACTGGCCATGAACTTCCAAGAGCAAGCCCCCGTGCCCTCCAGCCCCTCTGCAGGGTTGGAGCCGGACGCTACAGCCTCTCCGAAGACCCCAGGCAAAGAAAATATTTACGAGGGGGACCTTGGATTAGGCGGCTATGGACTCAAGCTTGAACACACTCCTGGTCAATCCCAGCTGAATTCACTGGCATGAACCTTGCGCCTGTAATTACCAGTAATGCTGCTGGAGCTTCATCGAGGAATACAAACCCAGTTGATTGAAGCGATCTGGGGAGACGCTGGCAAATGTATTAAAGGCATAAATTGAAGAGAATCGAAATCTTGTCACATGTATCCCCCTGGTGCCTGAAGAAATGAGAATTTATGATCATCCCTCCATATTATACAACTGAATTTAATTTCTGACAGCAGCAATTTTTATTAATGAATGGGAGAGGGGGTCGGGTCAATAATCTAACATCTCCAAGGGTGACACTGAGGCATCCGTGCTCCCTCTGCTTCTCCTCGAGCTCTGGACTCAGATTGGGGCTTTGAGTCTCCTAATTAGAGATGGGGTGGGGGATGAAAAAGGAAGATGGGGGTGGGGCGGGTAAGGAGAGGGAGGACGGGGGAGAAAGGGGGGAGGAGAAGGAGAGCTTCAAAGGTATTTTACCAGTTGCTCCTGAGGGTCCAGCTTTTTCGTTGGTGGAAATTGTTGGTGACTATGTATAGGGGGAGGGGGGGGAGAGGATGGGCAGGTTTTTGTTTTGCTTTGTTTTGTTTTTTAAAGGGATATACACATTTGCACATATTGCCTTGGAAAACAATACTCAGTTCTGGGTCTGAGCTGAGTGCTTAGTAATACCCAGCATTTTATCTCCCTTTACCCAGGCTGCCCCTATCCCTCCCATCCCAGCTCCAGGCCTGGAATCCACTCTTTCCTCATCAACCCCTAGCTTCCTTCAAAGCACCCTAGAGGGCCACCTTCTATGTAAAGCATTTCCTGAGCAATTCTTCACTTAAGAAAAAAGTTACTATTCTCTCATTCCTCCAATTAGCTGGCATTTGTTTATCTGTGTGCATGCAAAGTTCCCCCTTCACCAGAAGACTATAAACCCCTTGAGGGCAGGGACTGCTTTCACTGTTTATCTTTGTATTCCCCAGCATCCTTAGGGGAGGTGCTTAATTAATGCTTGCTGAATTAAATAGTAACTGACTAATAGAAGCCAAATCATATTTTGGAGAGCCAGGCCCAATCACTCCACCTCCAGAGGCTATCACCTTGATTTGATTTCACATCCCCATTGGGTTCCTTTGGCCAGATTAGGATTTTTTTTTTTTATTCTGGTCTTTGTTCAATTAGCTGCCAGCTCAGCTCAGAGCAAGGCCCTCCTAAGATTTCCAAGTAAAAGATGGATCTTTTCCCCCACCTCCCTGTGTTTGCCTGATGAATGAGCTTTCCTGCCAGTGTTTACATTTTAATCCCTTCTTGGCTCCAAAGGGGATGTTTCTGTATCCTCTCTAATGAGATTCTACAAGCACAGGTTGTCGTCCACATGGTAGGAGAATGTGCCCAGGCCCCTGTCCAGCCACCTGTCCATTCAATTCCAACATAAATCTATGATTAACAGCAGCAAAAGTGTGAGGGAGGGGGAAGGGGAATAGACTTTCGTGCCTTTCCAAAAGCAAGAAGTAAAGGCTGGGGGGTGGGGGGGGGCGGGGAAGTGGGGGGAGAGGGAAGAGAGAAAATTTCAGCCTCTGCTTACAAAGGACAGCTTGTAGCAGAACATTGTTGGGACATGAGAATTAGGTGCCCATTTGATTCAACCACCTGACCTGTGCCTTTGGAGGCATGAAGATACCTCAGGCCTGGATGCTCCTGAAATTCACTTGAGACTTCAAGATGCAAGTTTTGGTTTTAGATGATCTGATTATAATGAGTCTTTAAGGAATTCGCTCAGTGGTTTTTTGAAGGCCAGTAAAGAAAGAAGTTCTTCTTATGTCCAAGAAATCTGGAAATAATATGGGCTTTGCTGACCAAATCTTCAGCCTTAGACATCAGCTGGAAAGACGGCAGATGCTCCAAAATGAGCATCACTTCCTTTGTTGTTTCAATGGTGGTATATAGAGGCCCAAAGGGCTTAGTGCCAGAGAAATATGGAAGCCTGACTTCTGGGCATCCCGGGCAAACTCAAAAAATGATGGAGCATGGGGTTTTCTGGTTTGACTTAACCTAATAAAATGTTACCTAAAAATAAAACAAGTGTGTTAGCAAATGTTTTATTTCAAGACTGAGGAAACTTCATTGGCAATACCTAGTATCCCAATTTAAGGAGGAAATCAAAGTCGATTTTGAAATATCACATAGATGGTAGGCACACAGATCTTTTTGGATCAGAGCTAGGGAAAGTGAAAATCAAGATGGGCAAGAGATTTTGGAGGAATTGAGGAGACACTGGGATTTTTATTGGGATTTACTGAAAGACAATCAAGGTGGGCAAGAGACTTGGGAGGGATTGAGGAGACACTAGGATTTTTACTAAGGTGGGGAAGGAGCTTGGAGCAGTGATTTTAATAGTGCCAAGAACTCCCCGTGTGGAAATGCCTTCTACTGATACAGACTGGCAAGTCAAATTATGGATAGCATCATTTTAGAAAAGTTCTGGAAACTCTAGAAGGTTAAATGGCTCACTGGTGGCAGTTAGCAGTTACATATATCAGAGGCAAAATTAGAATCCTGGTTTTCCTGTCTGCAGACAGGCCTTTTCTCCTCTATGCCAGACTTTTTCTAGTGGTTCTAGCCTAGGGGACTGTGGAGAAGCAAACACTAATAGAGCATGGATAGGACAGTGCCTTTACCACCAAAAGGAAACTGACAAATCTGCTAGGTAGAAAACAGAGGGAAGAAAAGGCATTTGGGGACAAAGAAGGGCAAAAACCTAATGATTATTTGTCTTCTCTATTAAGTGAAAGGAAAAGATTAAAACCTGGGACTCCCTTTCTTACCTTGAGTAAAAGAGGCAAAGACAAGAGAAAGAAAAAAAGGAACAAGCTAATAAAAAAAAAAAAAACCTGACATTTTAGGGTAGGGAAAAGAACAGAAAACTCCGAAAGGAAGATGATGAGCTTGAACAATGACCAGGAAGACAATTCAAAGTAATCCCAAGGGTGGGGAGATAGCTCATTATAACATGAATTTCTTGCTTTTAAAAAATGTTATAATTTTTTTTTTTACTGCAAAGCTACTTCCAATAAATATACCCCCTCACAACCTTTTTATAACAAAGAAAAAGTTAAGCAAAACAAAGTGACTATATTTGACAACAGATGCAAAGATCTGAAACTGGGCCTGAACCCAAGTCTTTGTGGCTCTGAGGTCACCTCTCTATGACCTGCTCCCCTCAATGCTATTTTGATGTTACAAATGAGGAATCTCAGAGAGGTGAAGAGGCTTGAGCGTGGACAGAGACAAGACTAGAACCATACCTTTTGACCCCTTCCTAGTCCAGCACCCTTCCCACAAGGTCAGGGCTAGGGAACCTCTGGCCTTAAGGCCAGGTGTGGCTTTCTGGATCTTTAAGATCTAGGTTCTTTGACTGGCTTCACTTAAGGATCTAGAAGGCCACATGTGGCCTTAAGGTCCCAGGTTCCCCATCCCTGCACTAGATTAAATGGTGCAAGCTAAAACTATTAAGGAAAGATTTTTGTTACTACTTTCCCTCATTCCCCACCAGCTGAGCCCTCTCTCTGTCTCTTAAATATCCCTGTCTACCTGGCAATCTCTCTCCTCTCTCCCTTGGCTAGAAGGAAGAAATGGCGTGCATTATATAGTTGAGTTAGCATGCAATATGGTTCCACTGGTTTAGGTAAATAAAACACCATGGATTTTTTGAAGATTTTACCTTACCTACTTCTGGCAAAATTCTTTTCCCATATCCTGGGTAAGTCAAATTACATCATCCTGGGCTTTGTTTCACTCATCTATACAAAGAGAAGTTTGGACAAATGATCCTGAAGGTGATTCCAGCTGCAGTTATCCATATCTTTATTGCTAAAGACCTAAACAGGAACTAACATCCCCCAAGTGAAGAACAATTAGCAATTCATAAGATGGAATTCTGTTTATCCCTCTGTTACAGAAGGGTAATTATTTGTTAAATTAAGTGATAGCCTGTGTTTTGACTGCTAGTGTCAGTGTGTGAAAGATATTTATTGAGCCAAGCTGAACTTCACAACTGTGAAAGTCAAACATATTTTTTATTTAACTCTTGACACTAATGACTAATGAGGGCAGAAGAGATTAAATCATACAAACAAACGATTAGAATTGATAAACAGATCTCTAACCACAACTCTCAGTAGTGAACTGAACAGCTATTCTTTCCTGAGGTGAGATATCTCAAAAGTTCTGCAGAACCCATCATAGAACATCAGAGCCCAAAGGGAGGCAATTGGTCCAACTTCTGTATTTTCAGATAAGGAATCTGAGACCCAGAGAGGTAATGTGACTTTTCCAAAGATAATCACAGGGTCATAACATCTGAAAGTCCAGCAGGCACCTTAGAGATTATCTAGTACAACTCTCACACTTTAAGGTGGGGAAACTGAGACCAGGGGAGTTAAAGTGACTTGCTGAAGGCCACATAGATAGTTACTACAGAGCTGGAATTGAAACTTAATACTGGGTCTAGGGCAAGGGGAGAGAAAAAACATCTATTAAATACCTACTGTATGCCAGGTGCAGCACTTAAATACTTTACAAATATCCTTACAACAACCCTATAAAGTAGATTTGGAAACTGAAGCAGACTTCCCAAGGTCACACAGCTAGTGTGTGAGACCACATTTGAACTCAGATCTTCCTGACCCCAGGCTTCCAGCAGTGTTGGGGTGGTAGAAAAGACTCACCATAGAGATAGAAGAACTCAGTCTGAATCTTGGCTTCTGACACAACTCATTTAAATCATCCAGGCCTCAGTTTCCTTACCTGTAAAATCTGGTTAATAATACCTGCAGTGTCTATGATGCAAGGTTGTTATAAACTGCAAAATGCTACTGAAATCTATGCTGTGCCTCATAGAGTAGAATCATAAATGAATTCACTGATTTACTTAATCAATTTTCCTTATCCAACATTCTCCTCCCCTCCCTGGATCTTTTACTAGGAAATTACAGTGTTTGGTAAAAGCCTGCTGAATCATTCTTTAACTTTTTGATAAGCTATGAACTCCCCTGGCTCTGGGGTACTACTCCCTTTCTCTCTAAAAAAGTCTATCAACAAGCATTTAATTAAGGGAGCTATGTAAAATGCTTTGAAAACCTTAAAGCCTATGTTAGCTATTAGATGTTAGCTATTTTTATTGTCTAGATTCTGGAAGGACAAACACAAAAGTGAAATAATATCTGCCATTAAGGAGCTTACATTCTATTAAATTAAAGATTATTGATTGCTTGTTTCATGGAAAAATCATGTAACTGTTCAAGGAAGCAGTAGGGTACAATGGAAAGGCCATTGATTCTGGAGTCAGAAGACCTAGGTTCCTATTCTATCCTCTGATGTTCACCACCCGTGTGACCTTAGGTAAGTCATTTAACCTCATTGGGTCTCAGTTTCCTCTTCTGAAAAATGAAAAGGTATGGATAGATTGCCTCTGTGGTTCCCTCCATCTCTAGATCAATAAAGCTTTACAGTTCACATGCTTGGACTTGGCGTATCAGAAGAAGAGCAGAGAAAGTCAGATGAAGAGACCACAGCTGAGATGGACAGAGAAAAAAAAAGTTGGTTTAGTCTGAAATACCACCTCACACCTACCAGATTGACTAATATGGCAAAAAGGGAAAATGATAAATGTTGAAGAAGATGTGGAGAAATTGGAACATTAATGCATTGTTGGTGGAGTTGTGAATTGATCCAAATCATTCTGGAGAGCAATTTGGAACTATGGCCAAAGGGCTATAAAAATGGGTATATCCTATGATCCAGCCATAGCACTACTAAGTCTGTATCCCAAAGAAATCATAAAAAGGGGAAAGGACCCACATGTACAAAATTATTTATAGCAGCTCTTTTATTGGTGGCAAAGAATTGGAAATTGAAGGGATGCCTATTAATTGAGGAATGATTGGAAAAGTTGTGGTATTTGAATGTAATTGAATACTATTTTTCTATAAGAAATTATGAATAGACTGATTTCAGAAAAACTGGAAAAGACTTACATGAACTGATGCTGAGTGAAGTGAGCAGAAACAGGAGAACATTGTACACAGTAATAGCAAAATGTTCGATGACCAGCTTTGACAGATTTAAGTCTTTTCAACAATGCAAGGATCTAATACAATTCCAAAAGACTCACGATGGAAAATGCTATCTACATCTAGAGAAAGAAGTATGGGGTTTGAATGCAGATCGAAGCATACTATTTTCTCTTTTTGGGTTGCTGTTTTTTCTTTCTCATGGTTTTCCCATTTGTTCTGATTCTTCTTTCACAACATGACTAACGTGGAAATAGGCTTGCTCTCTTGGGGAGGGGGAAGGGGAGAGAGGTAGAAAAAAAATTGGAACTCAAAATCTTATAAAACTGAAGGCTGAAAGCTATCTTTACATGTAATTGGAAAAAATAAAATACCATTAAGTGGGGCCAGGGAATGCTGGTTGGACAAACACAGACTTCAGTTCCCCATAAGCATATGTGACCCTTTGATTCCCCCCTCCAGGGGATCAGATGTTTTACAGAACCATGTGATGGCAAAAAGAGTAGTAGAAGAGTTCTACAACAAGACACAACAAGAATGCAAACCAGCATCAGTAACACAATGAATAAGAAATGACGGGGTGGAGGGATCTCTAAACCAAATCGAATCGAACCATAGGAGTTTTTGGACAATATCAAGTTCTTGTGCTCAACTTCCTGGTTGCAGAAGAGGAGTTCCTGGATAGCAATGTTCCTGGACATTGGATAGTTGGATAGTTCCTGGATAGCAAAGGAGTTCCTGGACCAAGCAAAAGCCAGTCCTGAGGAGCAGCAAGTAGCAGAGCCAATATGATGAGGCCCCATCTTGGACTTTTTGCCCTTCATTGATAACTTTCTGTTATGTGGATTCTGTAGGCCTGGAAGAAAGGGCTCAATTCTCTAGAAAAGCTATATTATATGCTCTCTCTCTGAGGACAGACTTCAAGTCCAGGGTACTATTTAATTCTGGAGCATCTATCTCTGGAGGAGTGGGGACTCATTCGAGAGGGAAGGAGAGATGTTTTGAGGGTTTGTGAGCTCTGGTGAAAATCCTTTTTATGTGGGTGATTATTTTCCATGTAAAATAAAGTTTTTCCAATATTCAATTGTTTGTTGGCCTGAGTGCCTGTAAGACAATTGTGGGGCCCTTTCACTTTTTTTTTTTGTAAAGTCCTAGACATGAACCAAATTCTTGGGAAACACTGAGTGAAAGACACAAGCCAAAAATATTGTGATTATCAAGAAATTATCAAGAAACTCCCAAGGTTAAGGCCAATCTATATAAACCCCATGCATGACTTTGGGGGGTCATAGTTTATAATAAGTAGCTGGGATGTATGGTGAAAAGAACAATGAATTTGGGTTCAGAGGTTATTGTGATTGAGTCATTTTTAGTTGTATCCAACTCTTCATGACCCCATCTGGGGTTTTCTTGTCGAAGATGCTGGAATGGTTTACCATTTCCTTCTCCCACTCATTTTAAACTTACCCAGGGTCACACAAGTAAGTGTCTGAGGTCACATTTGAACTCGGGTCTTCCTGATTCCAGACCCAGAGTTCTATCCATTGAACTACCTAGCTGCCTCTGATTCCCCTCCATGTATTCCATTTTAAATTACCCTTCCCTATTCTGTCCAAATGCAGCAACCAACTTCAGTGCAGTGAAGTAAGATGGTCTATGAAGAAAAGGCCAAAGAACTGAATAAAAAACTGATTTTAAAAGCCTTCTTAAAGTTTGGTCCTCAGATCTGCACACGTGGAAACATTCTATTCAAAGCCCAATTCAATGGTTACACTGAATCAATCAATAAGCATGTATTAAGGACCTAAGAAATGCCAGACACTTTGCTGGATACTGGGGATACAAAGAAAAAGAAAAATGCAAAACAGTCCCTGCTCTGTCAAGAGAAACAACACTTACACATCCAGGTAAATAGAAAATATAAACAAAGCAGCAGTAAATTCAAGGAGCTGGAGTTTGGGCACATCAGCAGCCGAGGGAATCAGGAAAAGCCTCTCAGAGGAGGAGGTGATCGAGGTGAAGACAAAGAGGACACCCGGTGAGACTTCTGTCTGATGGCTCAGGAGTGGGTGTTGCTGCTTAGTATTTCTTCGAAGGCTGAACAGCCTAGGTTTACTTGGGTGGAGAGCCCAGGGTGGGCCCATATTCTTTAGGACTAAGCCCCAAACCATCTGTTCTTCTATATACTGCATAATGTTTTTGTTTTTGTTTTTGTTTTTTTAGAAATCTGGAACTCCACACTAAACATAGGTAATTCGAGTTTTATTTGGCAACATGGAGATGCTAGGTGTAAAAGATAATGCAGCTTTTAGAACCACATACCAGGATCTCTCATCTGCTCAGCTCTGGTTGTCATACTATACCCTCAAGTGAAAGTACTGTTGGTCCTCCGAAGGTTCTGGACAGGCTGGGAACGGCCTCAGAGAGTTCTTCTGTTCTGTGTCATTTCTACAAGTGCCTCTTCTAGAAGGGCATCTCCTGACCCATCACTAGGACTTCATTCAGCTACCCATTGGCTTTCCCCACAGCAAATGAGAGAAAACCCCCACACGATAATGATTGTCAAGGTACAAATACCATCGGAAGCAGAGAGAATGCTGCTGAAACTGAACTTTTTGCAAAAATAAATAGTGGAAATTCCCATTTATCGAGAATTCAAAAAATAAAGGAAATTCCCATTTATTTGGTCAAGTTGACCATAAAAGCTCAGAATTAAGAAAAGGGACAAAAGGACATGTGGACAAATTGGTGTCAAGGATTCTGACAACTTTGCACAGCTCTGCTTCACTTAAATCCAACTCACATGCAAGTCAAGATTTCGTCCTCATGATGCCATTAGTCCCTTTTAAGAATAAAGGACCAATAGAACAACAATATCCCAAAAAGCAACAAAGCAACTCCCGTGGAATTTATTCCCTGGAGTTATTATATAGTCTCCTATATCTCCTGGGTCTACAGTGCTATACAATGGGAATCCATGCTCACTAGGAGACATCATTCTGAAGTATCTTATGAACCAATGAAGAAAAATTAAATTACATATATCATCATCATCACCTCCTTTATGTTAGACAATGTAGGAGTATAAGCGGCTTAGGAGTATATAAGGCTTTCACTCCCTCAGAAATATTGTTCACTGAAAAATCATGGAAGGTTAGAACCAGAAGGGGTCTTTGGAATCATGTCACCCCATCCCCTCATTTACCCAATCCCCAGCCAGGTGCAGTGATTTGCCCAAAGTTGCACAGGTAATATATATGTGGCCAGGTGGTAATTAGAACTCAGGTGCTATGACTTCAAGTTCACCATCAATGCTTCCCATTAAACTCATGAGTCCATGAAGATTGGGTGTTCAGATTGGCATCATTGGTTGATATGATGACTGTGGATGAGAGGCGCATTCATAAAAACAGATGGAAGTGGAGTGGGGAGGAGGTAGCAGATTGGAAGCAACAACAAGAATAGAGATGCCCAAACCATTCTGGCTAAAGGCAACTTTTCTCTCCACAAGATCAGTCCTGAAATGAAAGAAACTGACAATATTCTCGTCGGTGAAAGAAGTGACAATAAGGTTAACACGGAAAATGGAGAACGATCAGGTATAAGGGACGAACTCTGCCAGCAATTCCCCTCAAGCCTCAACAGACTGATTTAGTTATTTTGCTTTTAAAAAAAAATCTTATAAAAGTTTATAATTTTTATTTTTACATCAGAGTTATTTCTGAATATACTCTTTTCTCTACTTTGACTCTTCATCCAGCTTCCTCTTGTTAGAAAGAGGCGGGGAAAGCTAAAGCAAAACCGACAGACACAGCAAATATGTTACATATTCAACATTCCACTTCCACAGTCCCCACCTTATCGATAGCAGACAGAGGTGGGGGAGGTGGGGGCAGTACGGTCTGTATAGTGATTTGGGTAATATCATTCTTATTATATTGGATCATGCCAATCACGATGATGATAATGATGAATGGTAATTATAATTACCCATGTTCAATTGCATTTTTTTTTTTTTTTTTAGTTTATGGTCTTCATAAAATTGTACATATTGGGCGGCGAGGTGGTGCAGTGAGTAGAGTGTCGGCCCTGGAGTCAGAAGGACCTGAGTTAGGATCCGACCTCAGACACTTAACGCACACACAAACAAAAAAAAACCTAGCCGTGTGACCTTGGGCAAGTTACTTAACCCCAATTGCCCTCCAAAAAGCAAAAAAAAAAAAAAAAAAAAAATTGTACATATTGTTTCCTCATATTTCTTACTTCATTACTGCATCAATTCATACAAATCTTCCCAGGTTTCTTTATATTTTTTATATTCATCATTTCTCATGGCACAATAGTATTTCATTCCATTCACATACTACAACTTGGTTAGTCATT
>WOXC01005294.1:0-190000 GCA_011680675.1 Gymnobelideus leadbeateri
CTCTCTTTCACTCTCTCTCCCTCACTCTCTCTCTCTCTCTCTCTCCCTTCCGCACTCTTCCTCCCTTTCCCTCTCTCTCTCTCCCTCTCCCTCCCCTCCCTCTCTCTCCTTCTCCCTCTCTCTTCCTCTCTCTCTTTCTCCCTTTCTCCCTGTGCCTCTCTCTCTTCCCCTGTCTCTTGACTGTGCCCCTTCAAGGTCCTACCTCAAACTGTCTTTGCAACTAACTGAAATAAGACCCCTTTGAGCTCTAGAATCTACAAATGAAATTTAAAGCAGAGAAGAAAGAGATAAAGAAAAAAGTCAGAAAGAATAAGAAGTCTCTTACATAAATTGTCTACAACAGAGGTTCTTAAAATATGATCCTGTGGGTAAAAATGTCAGTGCTGCAACAACCATAATCAGAAACCTAAAACCCAAACCTGAATACCATAAATTTAGGAACAATGATGGTTTATTGAGTTCACCAGCAAGGGAGCCTAGTTTTGATTTAGGCAGAAGGTAAATTGGGTATGGAGTACCTCTGGATTGGAAAAGGCTGTTGAGAGAGGGCTTGCAGGGTAGGAATAGGAGATATGGTATCCTTTGATTGAACATGCCTGTGGCTGGGCTAGTAACAGGAAAGGCTCTTTAAATTAGCTATCTCTTGTACCCAGCCCTAATAGATAGGATTCTAGAAGACAGGATGAGAGTTGCAATACAAACAGGGGAAAGACAGAGGAACTGCAGACAAAAGAAGAGTAGCTTCTCTGTTAACCAGTCCATATGGGTCCAGGAGTGATGCTGGTCCTCAAAGATGCTGCCCCATATTATCTAAGGATCATCTTAGCAAAGTTAGGAGAGACTCATGATCAGAAGTTCGGCTACTGGGGGGGATTTCTTTTAAACACAGTAACTCATAAAGGTGTTGAGGGAGGACCCATACAGGGAAGCCATGATCAGTAAGGTTCATGGTAGCTTCATCAAGAATGGTCATGCCATTTTCACACAAATAAAGTCAGATCTAAATAATTGGGAAAACATCAGTTGCTTGTGGGTAGGCTGAGCTAATGTAATAAAAATGACAATTTTACCTAAATTAATTTACTTATTTAATACTATACCAAACTACCAAAAATTATTTCATATAGCTAGAAAAAATAATAAATCCATCAGGAAGAACAAAAGGTCCAGTATATCAAGGAAATTAATGAAAAGAAATGCTAGGGAAAGTGGATTAGCCATACCAGATCTTAAATTGTATTATAAAGTAGCAATCATCAAAACAACTTGGCCATGGATAAGAAACAGAGTTGTGGTGGATCAGTGGAATAGATTGGGTACACAAGATAGTAGTCAATGATTATAGTAATCTACTGCTTGATAAACCCAAAGACTCTAGCTTCTGGGATAAGAACTTGCTATTTGACAAAAACTGCTGGGAAAACAGGAAAATAGTATGGCAGAAACTGGATATAGACCAATATCTTACACTGTATGCCAAAATAAAGTCAAAATGGATTCATGATTTAGATATGAAGGCTGCTACTATAAGCAATCTGAAAGAGCAAGGAATAGTTTACCTGTCCAATTTATGGAGAATGGAAGAATTGGTGAGCAAACGAGAAAGAGAATATTATGAAATTCAAAATGGATAATTTTGTTTACATTAAATTAAAAAATTTTTGTACAAGTAAAACCAATGCAACCAAGATTACGAGGGAAGCAGAAAACTGGAAAAGAATTTTTATAGCCAGTTTCTCTGATAAAGGCCTCATTTCTAAACTACATAGAGTACTGAGTCAAATTTATAAGAATGCAAGTCTTTCCTCAATTGATAAATGGTCAAAAGATATGCAGTTTTCAGAGGAAGAAATTAAAGATGCCTATAGTCATATGATAAATGTTCTAAATCATTATTTATTAGAGAAATGAAAATCAAAACAATTCTTGGGTACCACAGCACACCTGTCAGATTGGCTAACATGACAAAACAGGAAAATTATAAATGCTGGAGATGTGGGGAAATTGGAACACTAATGCACTGTTTGTGGAGTTGTGAACTGATGCAACCATTTTGGAGAGCAATTTGGAATTATGCCAAATGATTCTATAAAAATGTGTATACCCTTTGACCCAACAAATACCACTTCTAGGGCTGTATCTCAAAGAGATCACACAAATGGAAAAAGGACCCACATGTACAAAAATATTTATAGCAGCTCTTTTTGTGGTGGCAAAGAATTGGAAATCGAGGGAAAGCCCATCAATTAGGGAATGGCTGAACAAGCTGTGGTATATTAATGTAATGGAATACTATTGGGCTATAAGAAATAATGAGCAAGCAGATTCAGAAAAACCTGGAAAGACTTATATGAATTGATACAGAGTGAGAGGAGCAGAACCAGGAGAACATTGTACACAGTTACAGCCACATTGTGTGATGACTTAACTTTGATAGATTTGGCTCTTCTCAGCAATGCAAAGTCCTAAGACAATTCCAAAAGACTCATGATGGAAAATGCCATCCACACCCAGAGAAAGAAATATGGAGTCTGAATGCAGATCGAAGTATCCTATTTGCTCTCTTTTTTGTTTTGTTTCTTCTTTCTTGTAGTTCATTCCATTGGTTCTAATTCCTTGCAACATGATTAATGTGAAAATGTTTAATATGAATGTATATGTAGAGCCTATATCCAATTGGATGTCACCTTGGGGCAGGGTGGGACAAGGAGGAGGGGAAGGAAGGAGAGAAAATTTGGAACTCAAAAGCTTATGGAATTGAATCTTGTAAACTAAAAATAAATAAATTTCTTTTAAAATGATTATGCTAGATTAACCACCTTTTTAGACAAAATTTTTAGACAAAATTAGCAGGCTGGTAGCTCAAGAAAATACTACAGAATATGCCTAGGTTTTAATAAAGTATTTGAGAAAGTTTTTCCTCTTATCTTTCTGAAAAAAATAGGAAAGTAGGGAGTAGATGATATTACAGTTAATTGAATGACCTGACCCAAAGAATCAAGGTCATAGAAAGATGTCCACTTGGAAGGTCTCCAACAGAGTATCTCAAGGCTTTATGCTTTTGGCATACCCATGAAATAAATTTGAAAGGGTCATCTAACACACTAGATGACAGTAAGTCCAAAAAGACCTCAAAAAGTGAACATAATAATACTATTATATAAGTCCTAAATACAAAGTTCTATATTTGGGTTCCCCCCACCAAAAGAAAATCAATTGCATTGGTAAATGATGGGAAGAATAGCTGGACAGCAGCTTTTGTAAAAAAACAATCTGAATGTTTTAGTGTACTATAAGCTCTCTAGGGGTTAACCATATAATAGGGTCGCCAAATGAAAGTGATAGATTTACTATATTCTAACCTGGTCAGATCTCATGTGGGGTATTATGTTTAATTTACATAAGGATTTTTTGGAAGGACAAACTGTTCCACTGTTGATGGAACTGTGAACTGGTCCAGTCATTCTAGAAAGCAATTTAGAACTATGCCCCAAAAGTCATTAAACTATGCACACCTTTTGACCCAGTGATACCATTACTAGGCCTATACCACAAAGGGATCAAAGAAAAGGAAAAAGACCTGTGAAAAAATATTTATAGCAGAAATTTTTGTAGTGGCAAAGAACTGGAAACTAAGGGAATGCCTATAAACTGAAGAATGGTTGAATAATTTATGGAATGTGAATATAATGGAAGAATATTGTTCCTTAAAATTGATGACAAGGATAACTTGAGAAATAATAGCTAGCATTTTAAATTCTGTAAGCAATTTATAAATGTTAATTCATTTCATCCTCAGAAATAATCCTGGAAGGTAGGTGCTATTATTTCCCCCATTTTATACATAAAGAAACTGAGGCAGAGAGGTTTAATGACTTTCACAAGGTCACACAGCTAGTAAGGCAGAATTTAAACTCAGGACTTCTTGATTCCAATTTCCACACTCTATCCACTGCACCACCTAGCTGCCTCAGTGGAAACCTGAAAAAACATGAGTTATTGCAGACTGAAGTAATCAGAAATAGGAAAACAATTCATAGTATAGCAACTTTAAAAAATTAAGAAATGATGAGTCAATATTCCAGAAGTCCAATGATGATGTGCCTCTCCTGACAGAGAGGCAATGGACTCAGCAGGATGAAACATTTCTGGACATAACCCATGTGAGAACATGTTTTGCTTGACTGTGTAAGGTTTTTTTTTTTCCAATTGGGGTGAAGAGTATGAGGTAGGAAAAAAAGAAAATAGATCTTTGTTAGTTGAAAAAAAAACTTTTTTAAAGAGCAAATTCATACCTAGAAGATGGTAAAGAGACCAGAATTGGTAATATACAAGGATAAATTAAAGAGGTGCTTAGCCTGGAGAAACTGAGACCTAGAGGAGCTGTCCTCAAGTACTTAAAATGATGTCTGATAGCAGAATGACCCGACTTCAAACATCTGTTCAATAAGCATCTATAAAGTGTGTGTATATGTGTGTGTGTACACACATACATATGTATATGTACATATGTATGTATATAAAACATGTATTATACAATATAGCTAGAGGTCATATTGGTGCTATTTAAATGCCTCAGGCAATGTAACTATAGGAGTAATGGGGAGATATTGACGAGCAGCAGCACATAATATTACTGGGAAAGCCTTCCTAACAATTGTGAAATGGGCTTCTTCTAGAGGTAGTGGTCCCCCCGTACCTGTGGGGGTAGGGGGAGTGAATAAGTAAGGAATACGGGGAAGGGATTGCTATTTTTGGTACATTCAAAGTGCTCTGAGTTCCCTTACCTCCCTGAGATTCTATAAAATCACAAATCTTTTTAAGTATTTAAGTATATATATTGATCTCACCCACATGTGAGATGTGATATTTGGAAGGTCACAGGGCAAAAACCTTAAACCACTGAAAGATAACTGGATGAAAGAATTATCTGAATGAACATCACTATAAAATTCATCATGATTTCAAATCATTATTAAAATGAGATCTTACATAGAGTTAATCATGTTGGTATTTTTAATTCATGTATTTTGATTTGGAATTTTGTTTCATTTTTCACAAAAAATAATTGGACTGGTTTTTCTTAAGAGTGCCATGCAAAGCATGTTTTAGGAAATTGGTAGCCTCAAAATTACATCCATCTTACAATTTGAAATACAGTATTGTTTACAGTTTCTCTAAATCCCATTCATTGTAGAATCTCTAGATATATCAACTGAATTTATTTTCATTACTTTTATTTACTGACTCAACTAGAAGGAATGTTAGAGGTCACCTTCACTCCTCCTCCCCCCATTTCACAGATGAAGAAAATGGAGATCAGAGACTTTGAATGATCCCTGAGTCTTCTCTTCTCCAGGCTAAACATTCCTAGTTCCTTCAACTGAGCTTTATATGGTATGGCCTCTGAATCCTCCACGATCCTGGCTGTCTGGTAGACAGACAGAAGGCTATCAATGACCTTCTTAAACCCTGATGCCCAAAACTGAACACAGTACTTGAGATGTACTTAACCAGGGCAAAGTACAGAAGGATTTGCACCTCCTTAATTCCAGAAAATATGCCTCAGTGCATTCCAAGAGTGCATTAGGACTTTTTTTGGCTGCCTCATGATGCTGATTAATCACATTGAGTTTGTAGTTCACTAAAACTCTGAGATCCTTTTCTAAGAATCTGCAGCCACCCCAATCCTGTAGTTCTAACTATGATTTTCTTAAACTCACATAGGACTTTAGATTTATCCTTGTAGAATTTCATCTTATTAGATTCAGCCCAATATTCGAGCCTGTCAAGAGCTTTCTGTATTTAAATTCTGTGATTCAATGAGTTATCTATCCCTCTCAGCTCCAAATCATCAGCAAACTTGATGAGAATACCATCTATCTCTTTATCCAAGTCAGCGTAAAAAATTAAACATTTATTGTGGTTAAGTACAGATTGCTGGGGCACTCCACAGCAGACTTCCTGCCAAGCTTGAACTGGATCATACATAGCCTTTCATCCAGTTCTGAATCTATCAGATTGTAGTATTATCTAAGCCAGGGATGTCAAAGATGCCATAGACCACACTACACTCCGAATGAGGCTGAACCAGATTAAAATGTAATTGAGAAATATTAATAAAATAATATGCAGCCCATAAGGAGCCTTATGTATGATTTAATGACCCCTGTTTCTTTTTGAGCTCGACACTACTGTCAAGAAAGATTTGTCTTGTCCCCAACTCTTGATCTTTTCCACAATAATTGCATGAGATGTTTGATTGAATGCTTTGCTAAAAATCTAGGTAAACTATACTCACGGCATTCCCATCATCTACTCTTTACCAGTGCTGTATAACCCTCCTGTTTTCCATAGTTTTTTCAAAATACCACTGAGAGTGACTCAGTAATCATATCCACTGGTTTCTTCAGTACCCAAGGATGCAATTCATCTGGACAAAGCTACTTGAATTCATCTAAGGTCACTACTTACCGTCCAACTATCTCTTTATTTATAAGGGTATCAATTTCTTTTTAGCTATTTTTGTTCTGTCTTGTCAGGTCCTATTTCTTGGCAGAGAAAACAGAAGCAAGATAAGAATTGAGCAACTTTGCATTCTCTCTGTTTTCTGTTATCATTGGCCCATCCACCCCAAGCATCAATTCCATTTCTACTTTGATCCTCCTCTTCTCTCCATAGAGTCTCTCAATAATCTCAGCTCATTCTGAGCTTTCCAAGTCCCAACAGTTGGCCTACAGCACTGTGCCTTGCTAATTTGGTTTTGGTGAGTTCCCTGTGCCTCTTCAGACAAGTCCCACACTTATTCCTCTCTAGAATTATCCCTTTATGACTTCTGAATTTCATTCCTAAGAATTTATCATCCCTTGTAGAATTGTAATCTATGGGATACTACCTATCTTCCTCTGAAACCTCTGAAATCTCTTCAGAAATCCTAGGTATATATTAGACTCAGGTGCATATGCACCATTTCCCTGCTTTATCACAAACCCTGGGAAGGAGTGGTTACTTCCCCCCAAAATTTCCATCATTTCCATCTCAAGAACCAGTTTCTTCTTGTTAATGATAATCAGATCCAGTACAGAATTTCCCCTTATTGGTTTATCCATCTTCTGAAGGATAAAATTATCATTAAGGCACATTGAATGGTTATTAGATGCTTAGCTCTTGGCAGAGGAAGCAACCTCCAGCCGAAGTACAAATAATCAGTTATACAATCCTACTATATTATGCCTCTGCCAGGCTTGTGATCAATTTCCTAAAATCCTTTTCTATTGCCTCATTTCTTATCAGGTGTTCTGTAGTATGCTGAAGATAAAATTGCTTTTGTTTCTAAATGTTCTCCAACATGCTTCTCCACTCTGGTCCCTTGATTTTCTCATACACCCCTTCTTTTAACATATAATGCTTTCCTACCTCTTCTTTTACCTATCCTGTTCCTTTGGAATAAAGTATTCCCATCCACAGTCATATTCCAGTAATGGGTTGCATCCCACTAAATCTCAATGACAACTATAAAAATCAAACTTGATTTTGTGTATTTGAACCTCTCCAAGGGTTGCTAATTGGCAATCTCTTATAGATTCTTTCTGCATGACAATTAACTGTCCAAGACTTTTCAGGAACTAAGTTTTGCTAAGTTACTTTTCAGAGTTTCACCAGATTCTACCAAAGATGCCAGTGTGAGAAGCACACAGCAGCTATATATGGCTCAGACCCCAAGAACAAAGCTAGATTTTCATTCCATCTTCCAAGTCAATCTGAAGCCTGCAGCAAAATAACCAGGTTAGAATTACCAGACCAAAGGGGAGCCTGAGATTCTGCCACACTGAACCAGCAGAGCTTACTGGTTGGCTAATAGTGCCTGAGTCTAGCAGCAGTCTACTGGAATTCCAACTAGGATGAGCCTACGGGCCTGTTGCACAGACCCAAGAATTTGCAGAGCCCATACCAAAAGAGCAGAAATCAGACTTTGGATCAAATCATGTTGGGAGCACTGAAACCTTTCAGGTCTCTAACATTAGCTGTCTCTGAGATCCTATTATAATGTAATACTACCTCCAAAAAAGCAGCAGCAGGACCAGCTCTGATACCCCTAAAAAGTATGCTGAGGCCAGTCTGAATATAAATCAAAGTTAGGAAGTAGATTAAGAATGAACAAAACAATAAAAAAAGGATCCCACCATTAAAAAACTGTTAAGATGAGAGGGACACAAATCCAGAAGAAAAGGATCACTAAAATATCTGTAAACAAAACCTCATAGAAAAACAGAGCTTGGGCACAAGTTCTGCTTGAATTTCTGAAAGAGATAAAGCAAAAATTATTTTTAAAGGTTAGAAATTTTTTAATAAATGAAATGAGGGTTATGGAATAAAGAATTGGAAAGGGGAATTTCCTGTGCTGGCAAAGACCAGTAACCTGTCTGCAGTCAACAGCACCCTCCCGTCTTCACACATCGGAGCCAACATGCGTGAGTGTATCTCCATCCATGTTGGCCAGGCTGGAGTGCAGATGGGCAATGTCTGCTAGGAATTATATTGCTTAGAGCATAGTATCCAAACCAATGGTACCATGTCCAGTGACAGGACCTTGGGGGCTGATGATGACTCCTTTAATACCTTCTTCAGTGAGACTGGAGCTGGTAAGCATGTGCCCAGAGCAGTCTTTGTAGACTTGGAGCCTTCAGTAATAGATGAGGTTCGGACTAGCATCTATAAACAGCTGTTCCATCCTGAGCAGCTGATCTCTGGCAAAGAAGATGCCGCTAATAATTATGCCCAGGGCCATTACACTGTTGGGAAGAAAATCATTGATGTTGTTTTGGAGCGGGTCCGAAAACTGTCCAACCAATGCACGGGGCTTCAGGATTCCTGATATTTCACAGCTTTGTGGGTGGCACAGGTTCCGGCTTCACCTCTCTGCTGATGGAGAGGCTGTCTGTTGACTATGGCAAGAAGTCCAAGCTGGAGTTTGCCATCTACCCAGCACCGCAGGTATCCACAGCTGTAGTCGAGCCCTATAACTCCATCCTCACCACTCACACCACACTGGAGCACTCAGACTGTGCCTTCATGGTGGACAATGAAGCGATCTACGACATCTGCCGCCAGAACCTGGACATTGAGCACCCAACATACACCAACCTCAACCAGCTCATTGGCCAGATTGATACTGCCTCCATCACTGCCTCCCTGCACTTTGATGGCGTGCTCAATGTGGACCTTATGGAGTTTCAGACCAACCTGGTGTTTTATCCTCGAATCCACATTCCCCTCATCACCTACTCACCCATTGTCTCTGCTGTAAAGACCTATCATGAACAGCTCTCTGTAGCAGAGATCTCCAATGCCTGCTTCGACCCCTTCAACCAGATGGTAAAGTGTGACCCATGTCATGGCAAGTATATGGCTTGTTGCATGCTGTATCAAGGTGATGTGGTACCCAAGGACGTCAATGCCGCCATTGCCACCATCAAGACCAAGAGAACCATTCACTTTGTAGACTGGTGTCCCACTGGCTTCAAGGTTGGTATCAATTACCAGCCCCCAACTGTGGTACCTGGGGGAGACCTGGCTAAAGTACAGCGGGCAGTATGCATGCTGAGTAACACAACAGCCATTGCTGAAGCATGGGCCCGTCTGGATCACAAGTTTGACCTTATGTATGCTAAGTGGGCACTTGTGCACTGGTATGTGGGTGAAGGCATGGAGAAAGGAGAATTCTCAGAGGCTTGGGAAGATTTGGCTGCCCTGGAGAAGGATTATGACGAAGGAGGCACAGAATCTACAGAGGGTGAAGACGAAAGTGAAGAATTCTAGAAAGCATCCAGCAAATAAACTCTCTGCCCCAGCCATCTTTTTTACACCATCCCAGAATAAAATCTTTTCTTACTTGCAATAAACATGGGCTTTTCCTTTCTTGGATACATCATTGAAGCTTGCACACTCTGCTGCTTTTCACTGGTCTTTTATTGTCTTTTCACTCCTTTCTTTTAACTAGACTGAAAGCTTTGAAGATGGGCAAATGGGACCCCTTGCTTCCTTCCTCAGACAAATTCCATCCACATCTTTACACTGAAACTTTGATAGTTCTCTGTGTGTTGGAGGGCCTTAAGTGAGGCTGTCAGAAGCCTTTCCCACCTTCCAGGACAACTGCCCCTGTTTTAGACTTCAGTCATCTCATGAGCAGAATTCAATTTCTCTTGGACTCCATGTGTAGGCACTTCCAAATCTTGAGGCTGGTTTGTATCAGCTGGAACAACCAGTTCTGAAGCTGGGACTAACTTAGAATCAGGTTTTCCTGCCCATTGTTACTCTGGGACACCTGCTGTTAAAAAGCCCAGGCTTGTCACACAAGTGACTACCTTCATCTATGCGATCAGTCCCAGGTTGAAGAACCCATCCATACCCAGGGAATTCCCATCCAAGGTTCCATGGTTCTGTATATTGCCCAACATAGGTTTTTAACTAGCAGGTTTATGTCTATATCAATTTGTTAAGGTTCAAATTAGTACGCTTACCCCTCACACCTTGTTTTCTCCTTTTCAATTCTGTTTTTTTTTTCTCTTCCTGTCAATCTCCCTCTATGAAGTATGGTCATAGGCCTTCTTGCTTGCCACATAAAAATGACTTTCCAAATCTCAGCCTCTTTTCCACCTTTGTCCTCTTTTCCCCTTGTCTCCAGTTCCCATTCATCACTCCCTCCCCCATACACACCTATTCTTATCTATTAAACACCCAGATGGCTCCTGGCAATACTACTTTGGCAATTGTAACCTTGCTAACTACCCAAAGTCCTTCCACAGTTGCTCTGGACACTTCTCTCAAGGTAATTCCCAGTTAACCAGATTACCATTATCATTCCTTTACAGTGAAGGGAAGAAGGGTAACATTCCTATGATTAAGCCAGCTGGGAGAGAGAGGAGTAAGGAACTAGTGGAGGAGGGACTCCAGTATTTCACCATTTCTGCCTTTTTTCTATGAAATATATTAATGACATGTTTAACCTCAGAAATGAAAGTGCCAAAGGAGGCTCAAAACATTCAGTCTAATGCAGCTGTCTCTATTACAAACAGATAAAAAGAAAAGTATCAGGTAAGTATTTCCTGGCCTGGGGTGCCATGTAATTGTTTTAATTTTTTCAGTCTCCTATTTCTGTAAGCTTTTGGATCCATTCCATTATTTTCTGTGTCTCTCTGTTTTTGTCCGTCTGTAAGATTTAAAATGCAGCTGGACTTTCCTTGGAATGCTCTTATCTCTTTCCCTCCCCCTTCTCTCCCTGCTGCTGACTGCAGGCTGAGGAGAGAGAAAGAGAAAGGAAAAATATTTTATTTTATAGATTATTATGATGGTAATATTAAGTCACAGAGTATAGAAAGAAGTATCAGGTATAAACTATTTGCGTTAAAAGGTGTGAACAGAAGTTTTAAGATCTTTAGAAGTTTTTAAAAATCTCCTCTTCACTCCATTCTGGACAAGCGGAGTGAGGAGAAGGCAATAAGAAAGAGACCGAATCTTCTCCCCTCAGATCAAAGAGGCAGGCAGATGAAAATTTAACTATTTCCTGCCTCACCTAAAAGAGGAAAAATCTGTGTCTTAGAATGAAACTGTAAGTCAATCCATGGGAAAAGTAAAAAGTGTCACTCCTAATTTGATGGTAAAGATAAGCCAGAAGATATTATACTATTCAGCATTCAGGCAAATTAAAAACGTGGAGTTTTGAGTTCTCTAGTATGGGGGAGAAAGAAACAGCGCCATTTCTGACTTCCTCCTTGCTGGAAGGATCAAAGCTATCACTTTTAAAGAAGTCTTTAAGGAGTGGACACATAAATACAGTTAACTGGAGTAAAAGTTTTGTCAGCAAAATACATTTTTACAAAAATTCATTAAAGCCTCTCGTCCCAGATTAGGCTAAAAGAGAGTGCTAAAGATTAAAAGGGAATTTAAGTTACCCTCCCCAATATGGCATAAGGGAGGAAACATACTAAAGTTATCAAGGACCCCACTAGCAACAACCCTGAGGGACCCTGAAGCCCACATCTTTAAGCAACCAGATAGACTTCTCCAATTCAAACCTTTGCATCCACCACCAGGCTCTGCAGCTGTGGGGAGAGAAGAAAAGCCTCTGTACTTGGTAAACCCAGTTTTCTATCAATAATTTTTTGTATGTAATGAATTGGAAATGCAATTAATGTCATAATGTGATTGTATTATTATGGTATCTCTAAATTGTAAAATCCTCTTATACTATAAAAGTTGAGTGACCATTGTGGGCCAGAAATTTTGTTAGATAAAGCAGTTTTCAATCCGAATTTTGTTGAAACTAAAAGATGGAGAAAAAGTTTTGTAAAACCAGCTATGTTACTTTATCAGTTCTGCTAATCCTGTCTTATAATGTTTATTTTATGTGAATTGGATTTTTCATGTTATAAGATCTGATAATTTGAAGCTGTTATATTTGGGATACAAACAGGTAATAATAATACTGCTGATATTTACTGTGATAGCTGATTGTTCATTTAACTTTTTGGCTAATATGGAAATATGCAGTGATTTAAAGTTATAGTTTCTACATTACTAATGATGAAATGAATAATTCCTTGTGCACAGTGAATTGTAAAGGCATTTTGTAGAAATCTTATTGAGCAAATGAAAAACCTTGAAAAAAAAGGGAAAGAAAAACATAGGGATGTGGTTTTCAACCTTGTTCATCTAAGGGTGTATTTATGTTAATTTGAAGGTTTATGGATCACCACATTCACCATCTATGTGAGATTCCAGAATGTAATTGATTTCTAGTGATAAGTTGATCAGTTGTGTGGCATCAAGAAAATTTTAGTTCTGTGTAACTTCAAAAACTGGAGTTTTAAGGTCACCAGATTGGTAATTCATCTGTTTTTATTTCAAAGCTCAAATTTAAGAACATAATTGTTTATGATACTGTTACTGGTAAAAAGTTGTATTATCTATGTTGCATGAGAAGCAGTTTCTCTTAAAGTCTTGGAGTATTGTAATTTGGGAAATCATAAGCTTCCAATTCTGTCTTTGTTTAAAAGGAAGTTTCAGTTAAGATTGTTTAAACTTGTAAGATTGTTAACCAAGCTATTTGGTGGTATTGCATAAATCAAGTATTTACAAAAGTATACTTGTGAAAAGTAATTATTGGTAATTATGTGAAGAAAAGACCTGTGAGACCTCCTTGTATAAATTTTGTTAATTATTGGGGAAAAAATTTATGACCAGAGAATTTAGGAATTATATAGTAGGTAATGATATCAGGATAAACTGTTTTTGAAAAAGGGAAATATTCTTATGAAGAAATGTTTTATAAGATCTTTGGTATGAGATGATGGGGAAGCAATCTTATTAGTCCTGGGAAAGGAAGAAGGGAGAAAGGGAAAGCAGGGAGAGAAATCTGCCCATTAGTGCATTAGATATTATCTGTAGCTAATTGCTTATGATCAGAATGATTTGATGAAACTGTGGGAATTTGTTTTAATGCTAAAACCTAAAATTGTTAATTGATTACTATATGTGGAAAGGAAGAGACTGGATGAAAACTTTATTTTGACTAGTTCTGCTCATTCAGAACAGTCCTCCTGCTACCGTATGATGTTGGAAAACTGCCAAAGTCCCTAGAAATAATCTTTATTAGGCAAGGTCATTCAGCCTAGGAAAGTGAGCTTGTTTTAGTTGTGAAGCTCCTAAACAACAAACTTGACTCACTGAGAAGCAGCAAAGTCTGTACAAAAGATTAAAAAGGATCTCTAACAATTGGCTTTACCAGGACGAGTTCAAAAAAATTTTTGTGAAAGGAAAGGTAAATAGTCTGGATAATGGATTTGAGAGATTTGGAAGGATAAATAAAGGTTTGATTGGAAATATGGAAAGCAGATAAGAAGGTTTGGGGACAAATGGGGATTTCCAAGCCTCTCATGTCTCTAAGTAGTGGTATGGATACCTTTGTATCAGATGGTTTAAGTATGGTGAGAAGAGTGTGAGGAAGTATTTAGGAAGGCAGAAAGATTCGTAACTTGATTTTATAATTAATAGCTCAACCATATTTGAGAAGAAGAAATAAGGATACAAATGCAATATTGAATCATTATCTCATGGACTGAGATTGGGATTATAAAGTTACTGTAGAAAAGTTCTATTTGTGTATTGTGTAGAATGAGGTCCCAGTGTATTTCAGAGTATTAATGCAATTGACTGAATTAATTATTGGGATTAAATCAGAGACATTTTTAGTTGAGAAAAAATAATTTTAATGTGAGTTCAGATTAAGCATAGTCCCAGGAAGATAGGGAAGCTTGGGAAGTAAATGCAAATCTATTAAAGCAACAATTTATAATCCTGATGGGAGATTTGATTTTTATAAACAAGAATAAGTATAGAAATGAATACAGGTTATTTGAGGCTCACTTTAGAGATGTTCCTTAACCAATGTGAGATTATAATCATATCTTAAACTGACTGTTGGAGCTTGTTATTTAAGATTTGATGGGACTGTTAACTGACTATTCCTCTGAGTCTAATTCCAGATATGAATATTAAGAAATGCCTCCTGAGCCACAGATCCATGATGCCAGACCCTATGAGGTACAGGTATGGAAGGCCTGTGAAGTATGGGTATGGAAGGTCGGGAGAACGACTCTTCCGCATGAGCTGAGGTAGGATTCTGCTGACTCGACCCTCCCAGTGACACCTGGCAGACTCTGAGCTTGGCTCAATGCAGATTGCAGCTTGGTATACATTTTGCCTGGAACTGACATTCTGAAGTGGGGGAAATATGGCCCTCTGATTGCAGTTTTGTCCCCATTCTTGGTAGCAAGTTTCAATAATCAAAAGTTTTGAAAATACAACAACAAATTTATTAAATACTTGATTCTGGAACATCTTAAGTTACTATAAGATTAAGCTTTTAGGCTTAGGAATTAGTATAGTTATTCCTGTATAAGTCAGGGTCCTTTAGTTCTTTGTAATAGTACAAGGACAAATAAATCAAGGGTTCATGGGAATATTATTCTGGTATTTAGTTAGTATCATATTTGTCTCAGCTTTGTTATAATTAATTAATATGAAAAGGAGAATAGTTTCTGGACCACTTTAATTGTTGTAATTGTTAGTATAATGTAAATTCCTTAGTGACATTCCATCCTCCTACTGGAGGAATTAATAATGGATTAATGCAAAAATATAAAAAACTGGTTTTAATGTGTGATCATAACAATTGACCAAGACTCCAATTTGATTTTGTAAGAATGATAAGGGTTCAGGATGAGTAATTTAAATTGGTTCCAAGGTTACTTTTGTAGGAAAGTGAATGAAAGAAGGCAGAGGAGAAAGAGCTTGGAATGTGATGCTGAGGATGGATGGATGGAAAACAACCAGAAGATTCCCATCAGATGATATACCCCAGCCAGACAACAACATGAAAAGAGACTTTTGGATTTTGGAAGAGACAATCATTTGTTATTGTTTTCTTTTGAATCTCTGTATCTGCACTCATAAAGGGGACTGCCCCCTTGCATGTTGTCAATACAACTGGAATTAGAATTAAGAAAAGTGGGGAAACTTCAAAGTATAAAAGGAGTGGGGAGTGTGTGGGATGACTTCCAGTGAAATTTCCCCATTCTGAATATCATATATACATTTTTATTACTTCCTTGTATTTTGTAACTAAGTTCAGTATTGTTTCCCATATATATGTGTAAGTTATTGCGTATTTCAAGGCAATGTAAGAGCTATTGAGTATTAATACAATTGATTAGATTAACTATTGAGACCAAATTAGAGGTGTTTTTAGTTTGGGGAAAGGAGTTTATGTTTCTTGCTGTGATCACTCTGCTTTCTATACGAACTGAACAGGTTCCATCCTGATATATGTTTCAAGACACCTACCCCTGTTGCATCACTTGTTTCATATCTAACTGTAATTGTGACTACTTGTATTTGACCCTTTAAAGCCTTCCTTACTTCTATTAATGTAAGTCATTTACAGATGATTTAAGTCCATACTATATTTTATTGGAATATACCCTATTTTAACTGTACTCTCAAACAATGTATTAGTGTTTATGATGTCATACTGTTTGTAGAACCACCCTCTTTTGATTTCAGACTTCTGGGGAACCTGCACAAAAGCGATTTCTGGATTATTTTAATCATGGGACTAATTGCAACTGTATCTTCTATTCTCCTTCTCCAATGTACTTATGGATATACCTGTCTATGTATGATTCCTCTGTATGGAATATTGTTTGTATTCATTGTACTCTTGCTCAAAATGTCTAGTAGGGATTTGAACTATTATTTTGTCCACTATCATTGATAATTTTCACCACTGTGTCTTTGTATTCAGGTAATAAGCTAAAGTAGAGACTCTCAGCAAAAATTAGATGCTTTGAAGGACACTAGCCTTTGTGAAAGACAAGTTAGCAGAAACTGAGTTTTGTTGAAGTGTGATTATAGATTTCATCCTATTTGTGTCACACCATGAAATATAATTAATTGGCTATCTAAATCAAAAGGATGGTTAGTAACTCCCCTTATTTATTTTGGTGCTCTCCTTGTCATCCTTTGTTTCCTCCTCCCCTGCCTTATGAAAATTCTCTTCTCCCTCCTTAAATCCACCTTAACCTCTTTGTATGCTTCTCCCCCTCGACAGCCCTTCCATGACAATCCATTCGCGCTCTGCGCTAAACAAGAAGGGGGATATGTTGGGGGTATATGTGCAGTTCCCCTGGAGGCATGAGACCCGGAACAGGCTGACTCTGCAGTGAATCATGCTTTGTGTAAATTACATGCTGATCTTGCTATGGTTCATGTTTTGCCAAGCACTGTGGAGGAGAATCAGACATTCTGTGAGATAAGCTCTGTTCCAGGATGGGAGCTCCATGACCCTGACTTGTTGCCTTGGGTTTAGCTCAGATTTGGTGATGTGGCAACCTCTGCCTGAGGAGGGGCTGAAGGGGAATAAGAGGAGGGAAGCTCAAAGGGTTGGGAGGTAGGATGTAGAGTTAGGATGGGGATTCGGATGTAACTGCAGAGGAGGTAGAGTTATGATAGAGTAGGATGTAGATGAGGATGTAACTGGAAAAGAAGCTGCTGAATAAAGTCTTGCTACTCTTTGACTCTCCTGTTCTTGGGGAACATAGCTGGACTATGACCAGGTGTACACTGAAGGCCGGAATAAGGTAAGACCTGGCTGTCCCTGACCTTGGAGGTCAGATCATGCCATAACTAAAAAAAAAAAAAAGTCTAAAGATCGTATTTCAAGAAATTAAAAAAGAAAATTGCTTAGATCTTAGAAACAGAAGACAAAATGGAAACAAAAAGAATCCACTAGTCAGCTCCTGAAAAAAAAAATCCAAAATGAAAAACTCCCAGGAACATTATAGCCAAAACCCAGTTTCTAAGCCAAAAAAACCCAAAAAACAAATATATTGCAAGCAGCCAGGAAGAAAGAATTCAAATTGTAAGGAGCCATAGTTACAATCACAATTTAGCAGCCACCACTATAATAGGAGCATGTAACTTGGAATAAGATATTCCAGAGGGCAATGGATATAGGCTTACAATCAAGAATAACCTATCAGGCAAAACAGTATAATCCTAGAGGGGGGAAAATGGATCTTTAATGAAATAGAGGACTTTCAAGCATTCCTAATGAAAAGACCAGAGCTGCATTAAACACAAGAGTTGAGAAACATGAAAAAGTAAATATGAGAAAACAATTACAAGGAAATAAACAAGGATAGACTGTTTACATTTTATATGGGGAGATAATATGTGTCCCCTCAGAACCTATCATCATTGAGAGTAATAGAAAAAGTCTAATTAAACAGAAAGTATAGGAGTAATTGCTATATCTTAATGACCTTAATAGAAGACTGGAAAGTGAAAGAAAGAAAAAAAAATATGAGAGAGGAAGTGAAGGGAGGAAAGAAGGATGGGCAGAATTATCTCACATAATTAGGGCTCACAAAGAAATCTATATAAACTAGGAGTAAGGGGTGGGGAAAGTAAATGATACTTGAACTTCATCCTTATCAGAACTGGTCAAAGGAAGGAAGAATACACACATATAGGCACAGAAAAATTTCCTCAAATAGGGAAACAGGAGGGGAGAATGGAAAGCAGGGAAAGGGGAGTGAAGAAAAAGAGAGGACAGGTTAAATGAGGGATTAGTCCTAAGCAAACCAAAGTCTAAAGACATGCCCCCAAAAGAAGCTCTTTTGTTTTTTGGTAGTAAAGAATTGGAAACTAGGGGCGGCTAGGTGGCACAGTGAGTAGAGTGTTGGCCCTGGAGTCAGAAGGACCTGAGTTCGGATCCGGCCTCAGACACTTAACACACACAAACAAAAACCTAGCCATGTGACCTTGGGCAAGTTACTTAACCCCAATTGCCCTCCAAGAAGAAAACAAAAAAAAGAATTGGAAACTAAGAGGCACATATCAACCAGGGAATAGTTAAATAGCCAAGGCTGTTTATAAAGGTGGTAGAATATCATGTTGTAAGAAATGTTTGGAAAGGATGGTTTCTGAGAAACCTGGAAGACTTATATAAACTGATATAGAAAGAAGTGAGCAGAACCAGGAAAAGACAAACAACTTTTAAAGACTTAGGAACTGTAGTCATAATAATGACCAACCACGATTCCAGATAATTCCTGATGAACATACCATTCATACTCCTGACAGAGAGGTGATTGACTCAGAGTACAGGATTAGGCACATATGTTTTGGACAGAACCAAAGCAGGGATTTGTTTTGCTTGACCATATATATTTGTGATAAAGGTTTGCTTCTTTTTCTTAATTGGGGGTAAAGAGATTGGGAAAGAGAAGACAAATTTTTGCCAAGTGAAAAAAAAATGTTATTTAAAAAGATGGCAGGTCCACTAAAATTCTCTGTTTATTTTGTTTTGTTTTGTTTTTTAAGGCACAATAACAGAACGCAAAGTTTCAATTTAATCTGGGATGACATGAAAAATTACAATTTTTCAATTTTTGGTTCAGTATGCTTATACTAAAGGCACATTTGGGCTAGATTTAATAGAACTGTCAGAGCAAAATTGTCAAAGACATATCTCCCAATATTTCCATCTATATTTGTAATGTCCTTGAAGATTTACAAAAACACTTTACTCACAGCAACTGTGTGAGGTACGTAATAACAAGGTGTGTTATCCCAGTTTTACAGATGCTGAAGGCCAAAGAGGATGATGACTCCCCCAGTTATTTAGCAGGAGGTAGAGCCAAGATTCAAACCCAGGGCTCTGCAGACAGGCTTCCCTAATCATCACCCTATAATAAAATGACTTTGCAACAATCCTGCAGATCTTTGCTCCTTTTATCCCTGTTCTTTCTTCCTTTAACTTACTCCTTAGAGTCTTTATACCCTTTCCCCTTTGGACTCTGATGCAATAGCACAGAGAACTAAGCCCAGCTTCCCTTCTTCCCACTCCCTCCCTACTTGACATAAGAACAGCTCTTGGGGCAGCTAGGTGGCGAAGTGAATAGAGCAGCGGTCCTGGAGTCAGGAGGACCCGAGTTCAAATCCAGCCTCAGACACTTAACACAAAAACTAGCCAAGTGGCCGTGGGCAAGTCACTTAACCCCAATTGTCCTCCAAAAAAAAAGAACAGCTCTTATAGAATCCCTTGGGGTTTGGAGAGCATTTAACCTTGATCATCTCATTCGGAGGTCCCAACAACCCCAGGTAGATGCTATATTATCCCCATTTAACAGATGGGAAAACTAAGGCTGAGTGATTTCAGAATCTTGTCCAGGATTACAATTGTCTGAAGCACGGATCTGAAAATAGGTCTTCCTCACTCTATGTCCATATTCAAGCTGCCCCCTCTTCCCTCCCTCTCAGCCTCACTTTCAGTCTTCCTTCCTCCCTCCTCCCTTCTAGCTGGCGCAGGTGCAGTTCGTCTAGAGAGCACGCGCTCCGCGGGTCACATGATTGCCTCGCGGGCCCCGCCTCCCACGCCTCACGTGACCGCGCTAGAGGAGAAAACGCTTGCTCCTAGCCGTCCCTCGCAGCTGTCCGGTCCCTCACTCTGCGCTCCTTCCTACCTCTTTGCCCCTCAGCCCCCACTCAGCTCCCACCAGCCCCGGCGATGCGGCTCCGGGCTGCCCCCGCCTCAGGGCGCCCCCGGAGGGGCTGCGTTCTCCCGAGCCCGGCCCCGCTGGGGCTGCTGCTGCTGGGCTCGTGTCTGTGCGCCTGGCTGCCGGGCTCGGAGGCGGCAGGCTCCCGGAGGCCCAACGTGGTCCTGATTCTCACCGACGACCAGGACGACCTGCTTGGCGGCATGGTAACTGCCCCTCCCGGAGCTCCCCAAACCTCTCCCCGGCCCGAGGCGGAGGGTGCGCGAGCCTGAGAAGCCGCCCCGCCCTCCTGCCTAGGCCCGAGCGTGCCTCGGTCCGGGCCGCTCTCCCGCTCCTGCCGCCGGCTCTGGGCTAGCCTCCCCCGAAGGTGGCTTCCCGGGGTGCGCGGAGGAGCCCCTCGGGTCCGGGGCGTTTGTTTTCTTTTTTTCCCCTTCCTTTCCCCCCAGCCACCACCTGAGTCATCCCAGCCTGGGGCCTTGACGTCTGACGCGGGTGCTTAGAAATTAAGGAGGCGCGGAGGGAGTCGGGATTAGTGACCTGCGTTCCTGCGGCCAGTGCGCGTCCCGGGTGCCCCGGGCCTGCCTCTCGGTCTCTGCTTCGGGGTCCTGGTCTGCAAGATGGGCTTAACCACAGCTTAGCATCCCCGTCAGTGTTACTTCCCAGGATACTCCTTTTTTTTGCTGGATTAGTCATGGTATTGTAAACCTTTAGAGGCCGTCTATCCCGACTTCGTCATTTAACAAGTAAAAGTAATAAAGGGGTCCAGACTTAAAATTAGAGCCCACTACTTTTGCTGGGCTTAGAGTCTTGTTTATCGTCGCCCCACAGCTTGAAGAGACCCGGCAGGCCAGCTAATAAAAACCTCTTTGAGGCTTGAACAGCAGTCACCTCTGAAATCTAGCCAAGAAGTGGTCAGTGGCCTTGGCTTGAAGACCTCTGGGATTCCCCCAAGGCCGACCATTCCACTTTGGGACCTGCTCATTGTAAATGGGTGTTTCTGCCAGTTGCACCTGCTGCTCCAGAGTCTACCCTCGGGGCCAAGCAGAACCAGTCTAATCTTCAAAACAGCTATCACCTACTACCCTGTAAGCCTTTAACTGACATCGACTTAGACACCTTTCACCATCCTGGGGGTTCTGTTTTCAGGTTTTCTCTTATTTTCTATTACATTCTGGGTCTGTGAAAATAGAGACTATCTTGTTTCTCTATTTTTTCATGCTAAAAATATTTTTATACCATGCTTAGTACTACTGTAATTGTAGTAGCCATCTACTCTGTGGTCTCTTGGTTTTCTTGCCCTCGCCCTCAAGCCAGACCTGACCTTTAACTAGAAAACAACTTCTTTCCCTCCCCAGCACGCCCAATTGAAACCTTGCTATTTGAGGACCACTTTTCGCCATCATTTTTCAAATCCCTTCAACATTTACCTTTGTTTCTCCTCCTCAATAAAAGGGGTATTTTTTTCAGTTACTACAACCAAGTAAGATTTTAATATGTGACAGCTTTGTAAACTCTGTTACAGTTGTGGAAGGTTTATTATATATAATCCATAATCGCTTCTTACAACTAGAATTTGACGACTGTTGGCTTCCTTTGCTTATTCCTTCCTAACTACCTGTTCTCTCACCATTTCTAAGTATCATTCTGGACAGGTTAGCCTTAGCAGTGCATGGCACTCTGCTTTTGGGGGGCTTTCCACTTAATTGGACGGTTAAGGGGAGTTACTTATTACTAGAGTCCCTAAACAGTGTAGAGAAGAGGGACTGCATTCTACCAGGTCATAATCTCCCAGCAGTAATTTTCAGTTTGCTTCTTTCCGCTTCCTTTGTCTATTGTTTTGCAGATTCTTCTTAATGTCACTTTTCATTATTTCACTTCTTCCATGCTTCCGTGCTCTCCACTTAGCAGCAGGATTAGAGTATAAGCTCCCTAGTCCTGTCCTAAGCGTAGTTTCAGTGCCCCCCCCCCTTTTTTATAATACCTCTGTTAAGAGTTCAGATCAGGGAGTTCACTGATGATAACAAAGTTCACATTGTTCTGTTAGTATAGAGGAAAGGTAATTGGTTTAGTCCTGGGTCCAGAACCAGCCTGCAAAATAGTGGAAATTAAACAGAAGCACCAAAACTACTGGTATTGCAGGATTGGGACAGTCGTTGCTAATGAAGTCTTACTGTAAAATTATTACTTTTCCATATGTTTTTAGCAGCTCCACTTCACTCTTGGTACAGTCTGATCCACAACTAATCCAGCTTAAGTAGCATTTCTCCAGAATTCTGCTCAGTTATTTAAATGTGATATTAGAACAAAACAATGGGTACAAAAAGAACAGGGCATCAAGCCTCAAAGAAACAGCTAGATAGAGCTCTTTTTAAATTTAACAGCTGGTGCTCATAAGATCTTTTAGTGAATAACTGCTTCTCTTACAGATACCACTGAAGAAAACCAAGGCCCTCATTGCAGAAATGGGAATGAGTTTCTCTAGTGCTGTAAGTGCTGAACCTAATATCATTTTTCTTTTTAATTAAAAAGTTTAAAGGCAAACTTTGTGTAATGCTGTGTGATTGGAAGAAAAGACTTTGTTAACTTAATATAATGTCAGGTCTTGGTTGTGAGGAAAAATAGGGTTGAATTTTCTCAGTGACTTTAGGTTGAAAAGTTTTCCTGTAAGGAGAAAACTGTATTTCCTAAATCCCTTATTTAAAGCACACAACCCAGAAATAAAGTGCAAATCAAATGTTGACCTCATGTTTCTTGAAAATAAAACCATATTGGACATTGTTACAGTACAGCATTTTTCTATTACTGAATTTAGTCATACTCTTAAACTAACTTCTCCCCTTCTCTGTCACTCTCTCTCCCTTTCTTCCAAAACAAAATAAAATTCTAGGCATTTCATTACCTATATTTGTCATGTCATCTACCCTCAACTGCACTATATTCTTAGGCATCTGGAATCTCAGCTTCTTAGCTGTTTCAAATAAAGGGATTTTCTATCCTTCCACTAGAAAACTATTGGGCAATCTGGCAGACTTGGCAAGTAGTTTTCATTGCTTCCTGAATTCGTTTGTATTATATTCATAGCTTCTCTCCTGCTTTGTAAACAAGTGGCCTAGCTACATCTGTGTCAAATTAGTTGGCTTACCTTTTCATTTGGAATAAAGAAGTCTTCCGCCTAGTTGTGATGCTTTTCCTATATTTTTTGTTGTTGTTGTTTAAATTGGCCTTTTAAGTACTGAGCATTGTTTTTAGGAATGGTCTCCTTGATCGTTTGATAAAAAATTATCTTCCTAATCATTCTAAAACCTCAGTTTTCCAGGAGCTACACCTAGTAGTAACTAATTTTTGTCTAGAAATAGAAACACGAAAAACCAGCTGGCCTATGTCTTCTATTCTGATTAATATTAATGTCTTGGGGCATGGAGAAGCACTGATATTCCTTAAGTGAGTATTTAGAAGGAAATTTTTCATAAAAGAAATCTGTGACTGCTTTATGTATGGGACCACAAATGATAAATTTCTCAAGGAAAAACATAGTGCAAGTATGTGCGCAATTTATAGCTTGCCTATAAGTTTTTTATGTTCTGTTATTCCAAATAAGTTATCAATTCCATGAGAATAAGATGCTTTCTTTGTCTTAATTTCCACTAGATCCTACACAGACTTACTGATGTGGTAGTTTAATATTTTTTTCTTTTGCTATAACGTTATTACAGTTTTCATGGACATTAATAGAAAACTTAGTGAAAGAACTGTCTCTACTAGAAAGTTGGGGGGATAGGGGAAGATATAAAAGAGAACAGATTGGAGGAAGGGGTATTCAGTAAGCTCGGTATCTTGGGGGGGGGGAATAAATAAATTTGGGGGGAAAAAGAACTGTCTCTACCTTAGTTCTTGAGCTTAGTCATTCTGTAGTATCTTATTACAGAAAGACATTTTTAAAATATGCTACATTAATCTTTTGTCTTTTTTTTCTATTGTCAAAAAAAATGCAGCTTCAGAGTGAAATCTTGCTGTGACTTATCTTTTCTACTCTCTTTGTAGTATGTTCCAAGTCCCCTTTGCTGCCCCAGCAGAGCCAGCATTCTGACAGGGAAGTACCCACACAATCATCACGTTGTTAACAACACTTTGGAAGGAAACTGTAGCAGCAGGTTATGGCAGAAGATTCAAGAACCATATACCTTCCCAGCAATCCTCAGGTCCATGTGTGGTTATCAGACATTTTTTGCTGGGAAGTACTTAAATGAGGTATGGAATATCGATATGTGGCCATAGAATATGCTGTGATCCTCCAGGGTTTCTGGTATCTAACCCTAAACAAGTACTTCTTTCCATAGAAACTCAAGACCTAATAAGTTCTTTCCTTCTCTTTACAGTTGCTTCTATTTTTCCATGTAGACTTTGAGCCTTTTTTTTTTCCCAATTGAAGGCCTTACTCTGAAGTGATGTCTGGATGCCCTCCCTCTTTCCCTCACCCCACTGCCACCCCAACCCCCAAGAATGTGGATGAGTGTATGACTATTAGTCATATATTAGCTATATCAGTCTCTTTCCTCATTCTCTCCAGTTTCATTACCCTTTTCTACCCCATGCACGTACACTATTAGGATTATACCACTTTTAATTTATTCTAAACTGTAAAATTAACTGCAGCTGGCTAGAGAACACTGTTCTTCTAAAAATCTGTGCCAAAATTAAGCACATGACACCCTACTTACTTTTGACTTTTGAAGCTTAAGACAACTAAGTTATTAGCACGCTTTCTGTATCAAGTTAAGCCAAGTTTGGAAAGCATCAAATCTTCCCATAATTTGATTCTGCTTTCAAGAGCACTTTGTGAAATATTCTTTTCTTCATCATAACACAAGCTCAGTTTATGGTATTAAACTCAAGTTTTGACTTTTAGCTTGAAGGCTGTGGGATGTGAGGAAGAAATGGTATCCCTTGAGGTACTGTTTACTTGACAGAGCCAAATTGAAAGTGTGGAGAAAGGGAAAGGGAAAGACATTCCTTTACCCACTCTAATTATAATTGCCCCATTGTTATCTAAGATAGAAACTTAAAGAATGTAAATTTTAAGATGTGAAGATTCTAATTGTCTTAAGAAAGCCAGTCTAGGGGTGAGTACTGTATAAACTTTGTCAAATGTTTTTTGTCATTTGATCGGTTTTACTTAAAAGTGAAGCATAAAAGACCTTCACATCAGTCTAATTAGGGACAAGTGAAATCATGGCTATTTGTCCATGTAGCTGAATGACAGGCTCCACACTTAGCCTATATGTGACTCTGCAGATTGTCATGTTCATGTTGCTTGAAATGAGATTAAATTTTTTTTTGACTGCTTATTGACAGTGCCAAGTTAACTCATTTCTTCTAGCTACTCATAACTGAGGGCTGTCTAATTTTTCTGTTTTCTTTTTAGTATGGAGCCCTAGATGCTGGAGGAGTGGAGCATGTACCTCCTGGGTGGAGTTACTGGTATGCATTGGTAAGTGACTCAAGTGTCGCAATCCTAAATTGCCCTGTAAGAAGAAAATACCCCCAAAGTGGCCTTTAAGAAATTTTGCATTATGTTCCTGCTTCCCTAGATTTTATTTTTACTTGGCCGTGGCATAGACTGACTTTTAGGTGATTGGTTACTGCCTTATATCTTCGCTTTTCTTATCTATATTTCTAGTCTTCCTATTCTTCCCCCAAACTCCTCCAAAATTCAGTTTCTCTTTTTGTTGAATTTTGAATTTAGAATTTATTTCTCTAATCTCAAATGACTAGAGATTTTCTGTTAAAATCACAATTTCAAAAATATACTTACAGTATTGTCTTGGGTAACTGCCTCTTCTTGCTACCTAGTAATAATGGAACCCAGTCGGGGCGGCTAGGTGGCACAGTAAATAGAGTGCCAGCCCTGGAGTCAGGAGGACCTGAGTTCAAATCCGGCCTCAGACACTTAACACACACAAGCCGTGTGACCTTGGGCAAGTCGCTTAACCCCAGTTGCCCTCCAAAAGGCAAAAACAAAAACAGTAATAGAACACAGTTTAGTTTCAGGAGGCTTTCCATTTCTTTGCAAACCTGACAAGAACGTTTTTTTCCCTAACCCTTTCCCAGGAGAAGAATTCCAAGTACTACAATTATACTCTTTCAGTCAATGGGAAGGCACGGAGGCATGGCGAAAACTACAGTCTGGACTACCTGACAGACGTGCTGGTGAGGCATTCCACTCATTCCTCTTTGTGACTTTTGTACACGAGTCAGAACTCTTGGGATCCAGAAAGCCTTTGACCTTTGTTGTTAACTTAGGATAATAATGCTCAGGCTATAGTCATTTGTCCTAATGTGTAAGTAAGGCTTCTAGATGAAATTTTAAGCCACATAACTAAAAAAAAATTTTTTTTAGTACTTTAAAGAGTACACAGGTCTTTTTATCCAAGCCAAAATTGTTGTGTTCCAATTTCTAGTTCTGAACCCTTTTTTAAATTCAGAAAAATTTGTTTTGATGCAATCGCTCCTCCCTATAAAACGAGTAAGCAAAAACACTTGGTAATGATGGTGATGGTATGGGTAACACCCATTTTTTTTTATAGCATACTGATTGTTGGAAAGAAGGGTGGTGTACCAGCAGTGACTTGCATAAGGTCTTTATCTAAATTATCCTCATGAGTTTTTTTTAATCCTCTTGTGTCACCCAAAAAATCTTGCCATGTTTTCCCTAAATTCTTCATATTCATTACCCCTTAAATACTAATTGTTGCATTCGTATGCCAGTTTCTTCAGCATTTTGGGGGATGATTTTGATCAACCCATGAACTTTTTTGAAGGTCAACTTCCTTCACAAGGAATCTTATTTCACAATGTTTAAACTAATTTGTGGGCACCTTAGGGGTCCATGGACTCCAGGTAAACCCCTGATGGAGTTGTCCTGTTTTTTTTTTAATTGAAATTTTTTCCTATGCCTTTGTCACACTCCAGACTTTTCATCAGAAGGTTACTGCTAGTTGATGATTTTGCACAGGGGACCATAACAACTCATTAAACTACTATTAGTTGTACTAGAGTTTGTTTTAATTTAATTGGTGAAGGGAGTCCTTACCAAGGTGAAATCATAGATTACCACAGACTCCCTTGGTGCATCAAAGTTTCAGTGACCCACTACATTGGAGACATTCTTCCAGCTTGTCCAAAAAAACTGTGAAATGTTTCCAGTCTTCCCTATCCCTAGAACCATCTTGATGGAGGAGAGGGAAAAGGTGAGGGAAACCTTGGATTGTATTGAATTGTGGGAGAACACAGGGAAAGAAGTCAACTAGCTGATAAGATAGTTCCTTCCTAGGAACTCAGGTTCCTAAGTCTTCACAATGATACAAGTCAAATCTCTACAGAGCTATCCTATTGTGTAGGTGAAGTGGAATAGCTTCACTTACTGTACAGAACATAATTTTTTGGTGTGCTTTTTGTTCAGTGTAGACAAATTGCAATAATGACTTCGGTGACCTTTTTCTTTTTCTGAGATGATGAAATATGCTTAAAGGTACATTGACAGAAGTTAATGCTAGAAGATAATTCCTTTCCCCTTTGACTTTCTGTGTAATCAGGAGCAGTAACCTGCAGTCAGTAAAGGAGAAAGTAAACTGGTTTCTGTCCTTTTGTCATGTGATTGACAACATATGTCTGTATGTCAGTAGAACCTGGAAAGTTGGAAGCATCCTTTTCATTTTGTAAAAATGGAAACTCTGAAAAGGGGATGGATTGCTCCTTTATTTCAAACTTAACATTTTTCACATCGGAAGTATGTATAGTATTTAAGAATAAATCATATCATTCTTATCCTCAAACTATAGGTGTGTCCCAAAGCTTTGTCATAAGTCCCCTTCTCTCTTTCCCAACTAATCAGTTTTCATGGGTTCAGTTAACATCTCTATGCTGACTTTCAGATCCAGCTCAGTGTTCTCTGCTAAGTTCTAGGCCCTCATCAGTTTCCTTTTAGATATTTCCAACTGGATGACCCAAAAGCATTTCAAACTCAACATGCCCAAAAATCTAAGTTAGGTTTCTACCACACTCCACCTTTCTTCCTGATTCCCTTTATTACTGTTGAGAGTGCCATTCATATGTACCCATCCTCTGCTCTTCCATTCTTCCTCATCTTCCATATCCAGTTCCTTGCCAAGTCTTGCCCATTTTGAGATGTTACAGCAGTACATCTTTTGCCTTCTGTCTTCACATAAGGCTACCCTTCAGGCCCTCAGTACCTCTTGGCTGTGTCATTGTAATGGCTTCCTTCCCTCTCTGATTCATCTTCGTATAGTCACCAAAGTGGTATTCCTGAAGTGTAGGTATGACCATGATCAATCCCAGTCCAAAAACTGTAGGCTGTCTCCTCTGGTATAAAGTACAGGCATCCCTGTTAGTAATTTTACAAACCTTCAGTCTGGCTCCAGGCTGCCTTTCCAAGATGATTACACATTAACCTCTTCCCCACTCAGTAGTCCAGCCACACCAGCCTACTTACTCCTAGCCGCACACAAAGCTCTATCTCCATGCCTAGAATGCTCTTCTTTTATGCTTCAGTCTTTTGGAATCCCTGGTTTCTCAACTCAGTTACTGCCACCTGTATGGCTCTCCCAAAACTACCTTGTATTCATTTTGTTGTTTGTTTATGTTGCTCCTTGGATGGAATGGAAACTTCTTGAAGGGAAGGACTTTGCTCTCTTATGCCCTGCCCTTAGCAGAGTTCTTGGCACATACTGGGTCCCTAATAACCTGAGCCATTAGGTGGCAAGTTCCTTGAGGGATAGAATCTTGGACTGTCCAAAATGTCTGAACTCTTAATAGTACCAGTCATCCTACGCTTATTGAATGGATAGACATATGCGACATTTTGTGTTTTTCAGGCTAACATTTCTTTGGATTTCCTGGACTACAAGTCAAACTCTGAGCCCTTCTTCATGATGATTTCTACCCCAGCACCTCATTCCCCTTGGATAGCTGCTCCCCAGTATCAAAAGAGCTTCCAAAATGTCAGTGCACCAAGAAACAGTAATTTTAACATTCATGGGAAGGTAAGGTCTCTACAGGTCTTTACTTAAAGCCCTATTCTTTGTTGAACAATAGTTGTGCTTATCAACCTGGTTATTTTCCTTTTAAGCCTTAGAATAACTAACTATTAGTGTACCTTTGACTCCGAAGCATAAGTCATGGCTTTGCTATATATCTTTCTAAGAGAGTCCGTTCCATGAGCAAGCTAAAGTTTTGGGGAAATATAACTTCCTGAATCCCAAACTACCCACTCTGCTCAAGTAAGACAAAGTTCCTTGATCTTCACTCAAGTCATCAGGGTGGCCTAAATGTTGATGATTATTCAGTCTATCACTAATAAGCTGTCTTTATTCCTGGGGGCTTATGACCACTGGGTAACTAGCTGGTATAAGGTGTAGACAGAAGAGACAAAGGGGTAGGGGAAAAAAGTGAGTGGGTGTCTGGTGAGGAGTCATCCCTTTGATGGCAATTCACTTCCTTTTCCTTGAAGTAAGATTGCCAAGGTTATGCCCATGGCCAGAAGAGAGGATTTGGGTGCCTGGTTTAGTGAACTTACTAGCACCTTAAAATTAATTATGTGGTAAAATTAATTCTTAACCTTTTATAAAGTATGGGAACATGAATAAAAGAAAGCTATGATAAGTAAAAACTTAATTTCAGTTATTTGTCTCAATACTTTTTCCACTAAAAATTTTTTCCCACCCAGACTCATAAGATTGTTATGAACAAAATAAATGGCCATTCTTTAAATATGAAAATAAAAGTAATCCTGGGGCAGTTACCAGAAAGATCCTGAATGGAGTAGCCAAGGGTTTATTACTTTGACTAAATTGCAAAAATTGTTGATGTTCCCTCTCTGCTATTGTTTGCCATTGGTGGCATTTCTTTGGTGTTAACTTTTTTTCTTACTTTTAGAACAAGCATTGGCTAATTAGGCAAGCCAAGACCCCAATGACTAATTCTTCAATACAGTTTTTAGATGAAGCGTTTAGGAAAAGGTAGGCATTCCTCCTTTATTTCTACCATGGTGGTGTTTTAGGAGCTCCCAAAACATTTACTCTTTGTATATTAGCAGCTGCAGCTCTTCTGGGTGGTACTGGGGCTGATGGACATGATCCAGTCAAAACTCATCCATGAGCATGAATGGGTGTCTCAGAAAAGGGTCATTGTTGGCAGATTAGCTATTTAACCCTTGCTTGAATTGACCCAGGTATATTGCAGAATTATTAGACTCTCTGACTTGTTAAAAGGTCAGTATTAAAACTTCTGGGTTGGGAATAGTGTCCTGTAACCACACAGGCTCAGTCTTGAAGGAAAGCCCTGTTAAGAAATTTAAGTGGCCTAAGTAAATTCTCAGTACCTAATATCTGAATAAAATGTTTACCCTGTAGGAATTTGAATTTTTCAGTGATAACTCAAGCAAAAAATAATGTAAAGAACGCTTTTTTAATCCCAGGAGTATTTTAGAGTATAGTATGACATAGTATAATGAAAGTATTGTAATTATTTCTGTATTAATCTGTATTTATTGAATTACCATCTGTATCCTCCCTATAGCTCTCCCCTCTTCCCTTCTAAGAGATGGTCTAAAATGATGCCATATGACTGGAAAAGCCTGTTTTAAAATAGTTCAGGATCTAATAAAACTTCTGAAATTCAGTAAAGCATTTAAAATTAGAATTAACTGACTTGGAGAAGTAGTACAGAACAACAGTCTTTTTAAGTTAGTCAGAAACATTGATAACTCTTAAATCGGTGATAACTAAGAAGGTTACCTCATTAATTATCTTCCCTTCAGGTGGCAAACTCTGCTCTCAGTTGATGACCTCGTAGAGAAATTGGTAAGGAGGCTGGATTTCCACGGGGAGCTAAATGACACCTTCATTTTCTATACATCAGACAATGGCTATCATACAGGTAAGGGACTATCTTTCCCTTTCCCCGTAGCTAGCCCTCCCCGTACTTGAACTTTGAGATGGATAAGAGGGAAGGAAGAAGACTGACTCATCTCAGACATTTGTTCAAGCAGCTAATGTCTGAGGCTTTCTCTGCTATTATGCATATAAAACAGACCCCTTGGGATGGGTAAAGGAGTGAGTCTAGGATTTAAGATGTCAGTCCTTCACATGTTATTGACTGCACTCTGCCCAATTCCCTTATCAGTAAAGTGGGAATAATACTGGCACCTCCCTCTCTAGATTGTGAGTATGCTAACTGTAAGGTACTTAGCACAGGGCCTGGAGCACAGTGAGTGCTATATGAAGGTTTGCCATAATCATTTTTACTGAGCTGTGGAAAATGTAGAGAAAGAAATTCTCTCTTCATCTTAGTGCAGAAGACCAGAAGTCAGTTTACCCTTCTCATATATATATATATTTACATTATAGTATACATATTTATATAAATCACTATTGATCTAAGAGAGATAGAATAAGAGATTCTTTCTCTTATTCTAAGTGAATGAAATCAAGTGCAGCTAGAGTTTGTTTGGGGTGTCCATCTTAACATATGTTTCTGGGTTTCAGGGCAGTTCTCCTTGCCTATTGACAAACGACAGCTGTACGAATTTGACATCAAAGTTCCATTACTGGTCCGAGGGCCTGGGATCAAACCAAATCAGACAAATCAGGTGAGAGGATGAGCCTCACAAAAGGCTTATTTCTCTTGAATATACAGTATGGGAGAGATGTATCTTGGGACCTGAGATACACAGTGCTCATGAGTTCGTGTTTATGGCCTACAGCTCCCCCCCCCCAGCCTTTTATTTTGTCTTCAGAATTGGTATTCTTGGCATACACTAACGATGTGCTGGGAACTGCTAAGGTGCCTACTGAATATTGAGTATGCATGTGGCCTTAGGGCTTTTTTCTTTTTATTGCTCGGGAAGGGGCGGTGCCTAAAACTTAGATCCTTCTAAAAGGGAACCTTAGATTGTCTGGGTTAATCTCCTCATCCTACAGATAAGGAGATTGAGACCCAGGAAAATGAAGTGACCTGCTCAGAGGCTTGGGGTGGTAGTAGTGATGTAATAAGTAGCAGAGCCCGAATTTAAAGGCAAGGCTCTTCCTGTTATGTGTTTGCAAATTTGAAACCCAGTGTAAGAATGATATTTAGCCAAAATATTTCTCCTGCCTAAAGTTATTTGTTGTAAGGGATCGTTGTTGTTCCATTAACTGGTGGAGATAGGGATATGGACTTGAGTGAGATGAGGGTTAGGTTTCAGACTGGTAACCTGAGTGCTTAAATGTTTGTTGAATAAACAAGACTCTGCCAGAGACTAGAAATACAAAGGTAGAAGAAAACGCTCTCGAGTTTCCAGTTTGATTGGGGGTGGGGGGATGGCGGTGAGTTATGACATTTAAACAAGTGGTTGACAAAGGGAGACTAGGCAGAGTACCACAAGAAACTGGAAGGGGACCTCATTTTGCTAGTGTGGGGGTGGTGAGGTTGGGAGGACTTCAAAGAAGTCTCTTCTGAGCAAGGAAGGCAGCATGAGACGGAGCACTGAGACAGGGCACAAGGAGAGCAAGGATCCATGAAGGGGAGAAGGTGGAGCCCGGCTGAAGGCTGCCTTCAGTGATGTGGAGCATGCAGCACACCGGCAGGTGTTCCTAGGAAGCTAGCTCAGGCACTGGTATGGAAGGTGAATTAGAATGCCCAGCCAGAAATAAACTGAGGTGGAAGAGGACAGGGAGGCACCAGCTGCTCTAGGGTGTTCCACAAGTTGGAGTTGAGTTGTGCAGATGAAGATTAGATCTGGCTCTCACAGACAAGGTTCTGTTCTCATGACTGGTGATAGGGGAAGGAGGGAGTGTTGGCACAGTAGCTGGTCAAACAGAAATGCCCTTCCTGATTGCCCCCACTTGAATCCTCCACCCCAGAGTCAAGGTGTCCCTGTCTGGAATGTAGTACTATTCCTCTGGCTTTTTTGTTTCTTCAGCAAATACTTAACTTTAATCCTCTCATAATAACCACTTCCGTATAACTGCACCTGTGTCTCAGGGTTTCACAAGATGCTTTATTTCCCCAGTTCAGTTCTTAAATGCTTAGGGTTTTTGCTTCAAACTGTCACAGCATGATTTGTAGAGGAAAAATGTTCCTTTTCTCCAGAACCTTTCTTATTCAACCTGTAAATAACTGATATGATTAGAAATGAATCTGACCGTCTTATTAGTTTGGAGGAAGGAGCAACACCATGAAAAAATGATTTAAGAGTTGAGTTTTCATTGTAGCTATTTAGGAAAAAAAATTAATTTCCTTTGGTAGTCTGTGATTTGACACAAATTTTATGTTACGAGTTTTTACCCAGCCAGTTATGTTAAATCAAAGTTAAAACCAAATTGACACACTCTTAACTGCTTTAGTTGTAACTTTCCATTTCCTACCCCTCCTTTTCTTTTTTCTTTTTTTTCTTCTTTTTTTCAGGGGAAAAGCAGGGCATTTGGGGTTAAGTGACTTGCCCAAGGTCACATGCCTAGTAAGTGTGTCTGAGACCCAATTTGAACTTGGGTCCTCCTCTTTCCAAGGCCAGTGCTCTATTCACTGTGCCACCTAGCCACCCCCCACCCCTCCTTTTCTTAAAGTATCCTCTGATCAGTTATCAGTCTGCCTGTCTCTCTTACCCTTTGCAGCCTTTGATATTTGTCAGTATTGTATAGCTCACTGGGAGAATGAGGAGTGTCGTGGAGGACTTCCATGTTGTCATTTCTACCTGTTAGAGGTCTGCTGTTTTTCTCCTTCCTTCTCTTCTCTCATTTTTCATTTTTCTAATAGTATACCCACAGAAAGTACTTCTAACTCGGCTCCACAGGTGACGCTTATTCTACTAAGGAAAAGTCATAACTGAAATTCTTTCTTTTTTTCCCCTCCTTTCAGAGGTTTACTTTGGTTTCTGAATTAGTGTTCTTGGCACACACGATATACAGGGAAGTTAATCCAGGTCTGAACTCCTACAACTCTTAGGTCCTTTCTGAAAAGACTGATAGAACATTGGTACTAATTCTGTAACTTGCCTCTAATTCAGTTGCTATCTCTCCTTCCTGCCTCAAAGCCCATGAAGTGATGACATCTCATTTGACAGAGTTGTCCTTTATGCACTGTTCTACTTTGGTTGAGCCTGGCATTTACACACGAAAACTGGGTATAAATGCTTGTTGACTGGCATCACTATGAGTCTGTCTAAAAAATAATTAAAGTACCCCAAACCAAATAACATTTTGCTTTTTTAAAAAGCAGAAGCTGAAAGTGACAGTGTAGGGTCCATCCTGGCAATGTTATGCACAGAGAGGGAAGATGGGCCGAGTTTCTTCTTGCAGCTCTGTTTAAGCCCAGCTTTTCTCAGTAACTGCCAGCTTCACTAACCCTTGAAGGCATTGAATTTGTGTTTTATTTTAAAGTTTCTCAGATGCCATGAGTAATCTCCCTTGTGTTTTGTGCACATAGTAGACACTAATTTCTAGCAGCTACTGAGTCATGCTAGATTTGAACCAATGAAATGGCTCTCCAAGGATAGAATGTCACTTATGTTCCTCTAGAAAACGTCACAGCTGTCAGTCAATTGAAAATTTGATCCCAGATGAATCAATGCCTAATTAGTAGATTCGTGGAACACTGACCTTAGTTCACATCCTTGCCTTTGTTCCCTTAAATTTAGAAAAATAAAAGTGGTGCCAAAGCCAGATGTTTCCAAAAAATTCTCTTTAGGACCAGCCCTGGCTTCTCCCTAGAGTTAGAAAGCTATTCTTTCCTTTCAGTAACTAATAAATATTTACTTTGATCATGTTCTTCTTTATCTGCTATTTGTTAACAATTTTGCTCAAACTTAACAGTGTTTAAGGTACTTGTTTGGGGCCCAGTTCTGTGTTGGGTGCTGTGAGAAAGGAAATGTGTGCAGTACATATTCTTGAGAGTTTATATAATCACATGGAGAAAGAGCTTACCTGTACAGATGAAGGTTGCTCCCTCCACCATAGTTACTTTAAGAGGCTTTGTACTTTTTCTAGGGATGCTTCTAGTGCTTAAACTATGTTTTTAACTTCCTTATTGAAATTCCTTGCAAATGTTCTATCTCGTTGCTTTCGGTAGCCTTAATTCTGATAGACTTTTTTTTTTTGAGAGTTCAAGATTTTTTAATTTTAAAATAATGTTATTTGGAACCAGCTGCAGTTGGTATTTGATCCATACAAAGTATTGAGGGGAAGAGGAGGAATGTATTCCCTCCATGCCCCCAAATCACCCCTTACAAATTGGCCTTAGAACAAGTCTTCCAAGATGACTATTTTTGGAGAAAAAACAAAATGTACAGTGTTTCCATGCAGTCTCATTTTCACTTCCTTATACTCAAATAAAACAGAAGCAGCTAGGTGCTAGGGTGGTGTGAGCATTGATGTGCAGGAGTCCTTTCTGTGGGTCAGTTTACAGGGGTTCGGAGGCAGTACCAGACCTGCTTTGTCCTAGACTTAGTTCTCTTATTTTTTTTCACATTTTTAATTTTAGTTTTCAACATTCATTTCCACATTCTCTCCCCATCTTCCCCGTACCCCCACCCCAAAAGAGGAAGCCTACTGAATACCCTTCCCCCAGCCTGTTCTCCCTTACATCCTCCCCCTTTGCCCCCCTACCTTTCTAGCAGGGCAAGATGGGTCTCTGTGCTCCGTGCCTGTGTGTCTTGTTTCCCAGTTGCACGTAAAAAGCAGTTTTTAAACATCTGTTTTTAAAACTTTGAGATCCTTAATTCTCTTTTTGTACCCACAGATGCTTGTCTCCAACATAGACTTGGGCCCCACTATTTTGGACATCGCAGGCTATGACCTGAACGAGACCCAAATGGATGGAAGGTCCCTGCTGCCCCTGTTGGTGAGTTTATTATTTCCACGAGGGTGAGATGGTGAAGACAGAGTAATTGGACTCTAAGGCCCTAAGTACCAGCCCTTTTCCCCCTGCCTACATCCTTTTTTCTAGAGATTTAATTAATGTGGACATTTGCCAGGCCTTTAGGCAGCATTTTGCTTCCGTGCTGTAATAATAGCAACTGACGTTCAGCTTTGAGATTCTCAGAGTGTTTTGCACTCATTGCCTCAGCCATTAAGAGAGAGCACAAGTGCGGCCTGCTCTAAGAGCTGTCCTTTATCCATATGGTGCTTTACAAATATTATCTCATTTGGTCCTTACAACTGTCCTGGGGGCTGGTACAGCTGTCTCCATTTTATAGATGGAGAAACTGAAGCAGATGAAGCTAAAACACTGAGGTTAAGTGACATTCCCATCACCCTGCAGCTCCCTCCACGGGTTGGCTCAGCTGCTTCCGTTTTGTCAGCCAGCCATCATGCCGCACTATGGCTAACCTCCTCTAAGGGTTTAGGGGTGGCATAGTATGGTGGGTAGAGACGAGGCTCCAAAGCCCATCCAACTCTTGTCACCTGGTTACTCTTCTGTTTCCAACAGTTTCATGGCCCTTCCCCATGAAAGGCATAGACAGGCTGTCATTGGCCTTGCTGGAGGCAAGTGTCTACTGAAATCGTAGCTCCTTTTGTGTTGTGTGTCCTCTAACGGTCATGTTCCCTGTAAGTTAGGGACCTGCATTATATCTTTAGGGATCTGGAAAAAGAACCAGGCTTGAGTGCATAGAGGGGTCATTCTTCTGGCCCTAAAGCCAGATTGAGTTGGAAGGTGCCTCAGGTTCTGGACCAAATGAGATGATCATCGTAAAGTGCTTAGCACGGTGCCTGGCAGGTGGTGAGTGTTGTATGAGTGTTGGTTGTTATTATTATAGCTCCAGCCTCAGAGGAGAGAGAGCCCAGTGATGCCCAGTCACTCCTTCTGCTTTTGAGCAGCCCTGATTGTTAGGAAAGCCTCCCCCAAGCCCCTGCCAGGCCCCAGTTGGCTTCACTGCACCTTCCACATGTTGTTCCTGCTTCTGCCCTTTGGGTCCAGAAGGACAGCCCGTGACCAAGGGCCTCAGATCTCTAGTATTGCCTCTGGAGCGGTCACTGACCTGGGACCTTCCCTGACCAGCCCAGCTGCAAGGGGCGGGCCTGCCTCCTCCTTTTTCCTCCCCAGGCTTCTCAGGGTTTTAACAAAGCTTTCATCCCAGCAGCCGGACAAGGCAAGTGGTTCAGGAAGCTTCTGGGGGCACTGAGGCTTGGTTCAGTGATGCAGCAGTGATGAGTGTCATCTTCGAGCGGACATGGGGTGCAGTGAGCGGACGTGGGGTGCAGTGAGCAGCCCTGGTTTAATTCGCTTGGCTGCGCTTTGCTGAATGTGAAGGCGTTTCCATACACTTGTGCACTTCTTTAGCTTTGGAAAATGTTAACACTGCTTTTTCCTTTAAAACTTCTCTGAATGCTTTTTACTCATGTGGTGCTCTGGTCTTTCTAAGTCACTTGTTACTTCTCCCCCAAACATATGCCGAGTCCCTTGAGGACTGATGGAGTCTAGTGTAGCCTTTGCCTCGGGGACCCTGTTCTGTCACCTTAAGCCAGTCCCCTGTACTTCCTTGTGTGTTCCTGTGACATCCAGGGGAGTTGCTGCTAAACGTTCAGGGTGTAAGGTGGCTGTGTGAGTGATGGGCCTGTTGGGTCATCTTTATGTTGCTCTGCTGAGCTCTCAGTCCCTGTTACCAGCTGCCTGTCACATTTCACACTGGATGTCCTCTGGGTTTCCCAGTCTCAGCCTGACAAACTACCCCCCTTTTCCTAATTTGCTCTCTGCCTAGAGTACCCCCACCTTCTGAGTTACCCGTATTTCCAGCTCAGCCTCGTTCTCACTTGGCTTGAATCTCCAGTCAGTTGCCAGGCCTTGTCAGTTAGACCTCCACAGGATCTGATGTCCACCTTTCTCTCCACTCAGCCCATGGGCTAGTCCTAGTTCGGGCTCTCCATCTCTCACCTGAGCTCTTGGCACCTCCCAGCTGATCTCCCTACTTCTGGTCTTCCCCCTCCAGACTGTCCTCTGCTTAGCTGCTGGCACTTTGGCTGCAGCTCAGGCCTGACTGCCCCCTGCTGCCCACACCACTCCAGCATTAGCCACTCCCTGTTACCTCTAGTCAGATATAAAGCTCCTCTGGCTCTAAAAAAAGCCCTTCCTAACCCTTGCAAACCCCTTTCCAAACCTTCCTGCCTTCCTTCACGTGCTAAATTGGGCTTCTTGCTCGCATCTCACCCCTGCTGCTTAGCATTCCTCATTTACTCAGAGCTCGCCCCAGTCAGCACCTTCTAAAGGCTTTTCCTAATCTCTTTCCCCAACCCTTCTCCCGTCGCCCCCCTAAAAAAAGAATCACTCCATGTTTTCTTCATGTTTTGCACGGATGTTTATTCATTTATTCACTCTTAGGTAAACTCCTTGAGGGCAGGGACTATTTCAGTTTTGTCTTTGTTTCCCTGTTACATGGCACTGTGCCTGGCATGTAGTGAGGGCTTAAATGCTTGCATTGCCTTCTTTGTTTTGTGCTTTTGTTTCATTTTTTTCCTCATGTGCCTTCAAATCTAGTCATTAGAAATTGAGACCAGTAGTCTGAGATCCAAGAGTAATTTTCTGTAGTTGGGTAAGTAAATTTGTGTTTCTTTTCCATGATGGACATTGATTGTTAAACAGAAAACAACTTTGTTTCCTTTTTAGAGAGGGACCAGTAATGTGACTTGGAGATCCGATGTCCTGGTGGAATATCAAGGAGAAGGCTATAATGCCACCGACCCAACTTGTCCTGCTTTGGGCCCTGGAGTCAGTGTAAGTAGAGGCAGCTTAATTTTCCCCCCTTTTGTGTAATTTGAATTTTATTACAAGTAAGTACTGGCCTAGAAATGTCCCCTGCTGAAACCTTTGATCTTAGATCCCAGTCTCCTGCTCTGTGCCCACAGGACTCTTGGAGAATGCAGAAATGCGATCTCTACTAGTCTTGTGTACATATCGGTGAAGCTTTTGGTGCTGCTTTCCCCCTTCCCCCCTCCCTGGTAGTAGAGAGGTGCTCTTATATCTGAAGGTTGAGCTTTGTGAAAGAGCAGAGAGTAGGTGTGTCCTCTCTCGCCATTGTACAGAGAACCCAAACAGGGCTGAAATCTGTAACCTTGCTTTGGCAATAGACTCTAATCCCTCAGGCCGAGCCTCCAGCCATCTAAAAGAGAAATGTGTTTGGAGAATAAAATCATTTTCTGCCTTAGGCTATGGTGTTGAGTCTGAAAAGTTGTTTTGTTTTTTGTTTTTTTGTTGTTGTTATTTTTTAAGGAATCCATTCCTTCTTCCCATTTAATATAAAATCCTTCATTTAAATTACAAAGAATTTAGTAAAGCTGGCACTCCCACCTCCCCGTGAGGGAGAAAGAATACACATATTAAAAATTTAGATTGTGGCAGTTTGGGCATCCGGTAGTATCTGCTTCCTCCCACTCCCAGCCTTTTTTGAGAACTGCTGCTATTGATTATTGCATAGAACACAAAATTCCCATTTCCCGTGGAGAATCCTAATGACCAGCATTGCCACCACTATCAGCCTTGGGAATGACATATAGCCTGCTAGACATCTGTCACTGAGCATATGGTCTTCATTGTTTTTATTTTTAATCTTCTGACAGCAATGTTTTCCAGACTGTGTGTGTGAAGATGCTTATAACAACACATATGCCTGTGTGAGGACAATGTCAAAGTCATGGAATTTGCAGTATTGTGAGTTTGATGATCAAGAGGTGAGACACGCTTGGCCCACCCCTAGTTTCTTTTGCCAGTGCATTGTTCCTTGAGATTCAGCCCTGCATCTGTTGTAGAATAATTCCATCGATGGTATGTGGAGACTCGGAGCTCCCTAGTGTAAGTCAGCATCACCAGAAAGACCCAGTAGGTTAACTTTTTATAAACTCGTTCTACAGCAGTGTTCTCCATAACAAGGTCTTCTGTCACCACCCTACATGAGGGGAGACCACCTCAGGGGGGTGACATAGCCAGCCTCAGAGCCAGGAAGACCTGGGTTCAAGCCCCACTTCTGACACAGATTGGCTGTGTGGCTGAACCTCTTGGAGGCCAAGACAGCTCTCTAAAACTGAGAGGGTGCCACCTTGCATTAGTAGAAGGAGCTTACTCCTAAGAGTTCCATTTAAGCAGCAGAGTCATAGGTCCTTTCCCTCCCTTTGTTCTCCTAAATAGGAGAATAGATGAAACCTACCAGTGGTAGTCTTGCTATGATAATTTCCTCTCGTGTTATTACTGTTATTCTATCAACTCCATTCTTTGGAATGGAGGGACATTAATTGGTACAAATCCTGTAAAAATTTTTCTGTGAGTTCTTGTTTCTTAATGTTGTGATATCCTCCAAAGTCGGGATAAGAATTTGCTCTAGGACTTAGCCATTTTTATCATGATGTATGTTGATAAATAAAGTCAGGTTTGAGTCAGTGTTCATCACATACCTCTTACCTGCTGTTCCATCTACAAAACTGTTGAGAATTATATTGTCTGGATGTGGGTTGTATGCTTAAAATATGTGGAAGGAAAATGGACACACCACAAGAAACCCATACAAAATTACTGTACAGAATATTGACTGGAAGCTGGAGAGCTGTATGCTACATGTACAGATCTAGTAGGTAACTACTGATGAATTCTCAGATCTACCTCCTCACAGGAGTAGGCTTCAAAGACGACCAGAGGGAGGGTTCGCCAAATCCAGTCTAAGTATAATGGGCCATGTGGGAAGCTTACTAGGAAGCAGAGACCAGCCCAGCTGAGTTTACTTCTTTAGTCTGGTGATAGCTGCCACAACAGCAAACATAAGTTAACCTCAGCTTGGAGGAAGTGGACTTTTCGTTTTTGTTTGGTGGTGGTTTTTTTTTTTCCTTTACTGCATATCTTTTTTTTTTTTGTTTATTTTTTTTTTGGAGGGCAATTGGGGTTAAGTGATTTGCCCAAGGTCACACGACTAGTTTTTGTGTCTGAGGCTGGATTTGAACTAAGATCCTCCTGACTCCAGGACCAGTGCTCTATTCACTGTGCTACCTAGCCACCCCTCCCCCTTTACTGCATCTCTTAAATATAAGCATTGTGATGAATAATTTTAGAGATGATACCCCTGAATGTGCTGATAATTAAAATTCATTTAAGCAGCACCTTAGCCAGATTGACTCAGTAAAAGCCATCATATCTGAACAGGTCCTTGTAATTTTCTGGCTATTTTACTTGTGAATAAGATACCCACTTTTAGTGTTGTTGGTTTTTTAGTATTAGTATTCAGCATTTTTTTTTCCATTTCTCTCTCCCCTAATCTCATAGGTGTTTGTGGAAGTCTATAATCTAACTGCTGACCCACATCAGATTGACAACATTGCCAAAACTATAGATCCAGAGCTCTTAGGGAAAATGAATTATCGGCTGATGATACTAGAATCTTGTTCTGGACCAACATGCCGTACGCCAGGAGTTTTTGATCCAGGGTAAGTATTTTCCTTCCCTTGCGATTGATTGTAAAACAAATCCTCAGTAAACATGGCGGCCTTAATGGGAGACCTGGTAACTCACTGTTTTGCCACAAGTGGAGCTCTGCAGAGCTGCCTAAAGCAATAGAACACTGAACTAGGAATAAAGACTGGAGACAAGGCCCAGCTCGGCCACTTCCTTTTCAACAAATCGGGGGTGACCTCTCTGCTGTTCATCTACCAGGGCTGCTTAAGAAAAGAAGGTCTTGGAAAGGCAAGGCTGTCATAAACTATGCAGCGTGACGTATAAGATCATTGTATCATTGCCAGCGTTACACGTGCCTTCCACGTTTAGAAAATAAACCCTTTTGTCATCTTTTTTCTTCAAATGCCACACCTCGTATAGTTTGCTTATCATAGTAAGAACTTGGAGCCCTTTCTCAAGCCTGTGAGGAGATCCATTGGATGAGTAGGTAGGTTGAAGCTGCAGAGAAACAATGCAAGGCTCTGGGATTGATGGGAGAGAGTAGGCTATATTACAGCGAGGTCATTGCTCTGCTATAAGTGAGCCTGACCCATAGCTGGACCTGACACCTAGTGTTTTCCTAGTGCTGCAGTCTGCAGAGAGCAACAAAGGAGGCTTATGGTGGGCACGAGGGCATGCGCAGACTGGAGCAGGTCCACCAGGTGACTTGCATCCAGTAATTGGTGGCATTGGAAAAAGAGGGAAGTGTATAAACCGGAAAGGAACTGGACTGGTCATATAGCTAGAGTAAAAGTTACTAGATGGCTAGGCCTGCACTGAAGCTACCCATCTATTGACAGAGCTTAGATGACTGTTCAGGTGGTGCAGTGGCTAGTGCCTTAGCCTGGGATTCAGGAAGACCCAAATCCAAATCCTATAGACGTTCCTCGCCACGTGAGCCCGGGCAAGGCGCTTAATCTCGGCCTGCCTTCACTTGGGGTTTATTGAAATAGAACACACACCTCTTATACTCAGAGTGAGCTGTCGAGATAAAGGCTGAAGCTGAGGCCCACGTGGCAGCTTCTAATCCCTTACAGATGATGCTTCTCACCAGCTAAGTTCAGTTCTGTTAGATTGCTCTTTGTTTAGTGGCACCTGGTACATCGGCATGGGTGACATGGGGATGTTTCTGCCTGCCTTTTTCTTTTTTCCTCATTAATTTGGAAACTCGGTGCTCTTGAGAAGTTCTTTGAATCCAGATAAGTAGCCAGAGAGCTGCCCCAGCCCCAGCTCATATTCCAAGTTAGTGTGCTCCATAGAATCAGAGCATTAGAGCTTGCAGTCATTTTGGAAGTAATCTAGTCCAACATCCTCCTTTTGTAGATGAGGAAACATTCAGCAGCAGTGAAGCAGTTTGGCCCAGGTCACGCAGCTAACGGCTGAACGAGGACCAGGGCCCAGACTAGGCTGCAGGGGTGATGGCGTGAAATATTGAAGGAGGAGTCACACCTGAGCCCAGAGGCCTCTTGTTACATTCAGTGTCCACTCCACATTTCCAAGTGACTCGTACTCAGACGCACTTTACGAGGTTTGCTTTTAAGTCTTGGTCAGTTTAATGACCCCAAAACCACTGCCATCTTGCTGCTTTTAGAGAATAGCAAGTGTGCTGGGTAAGGTTGCCCTGAAGTAATGAAAGAACCAGAGAGAGCTGGAAGGCCATGGGTAGGTCCTATGCAGAGGATTTTCAGAAAGACATGGATGAGAATGAAATAGAAGGAAAAGTCAGACGGGCTGTGTTCTACACTCCTGGAGAGAATGCACGCACCAGAGAAATGCTCAAATCCAATTTTTTTTTTTTTGGAGGGGGAAGGCAGAGCAATTGGGGTTAAGTGACTTGTCCAAGGTCACATGGCTAGAAAGTGTTAAGTGTCTGGGGCCGGATTTGAACTCGGGACCCTCCTGACTCCAGGGCTGGTGTTCTATTTACTGTACCACCTAGCTGCCCCTCAAATCCATTTTTCATCATATCAGGGATTCTGACTTTAAATTGTCTCATTTTATCGCATGATACCTTTATAGCAAATCATATTTTACTTTAAATTTTTAGAACGATTTTGACAGTTTAGACTTGGGAGGGGGGGAACCTGTGGCCTTTTAGGTCCTTGGGTGTGGCACCTTAACTGAGCCCAAGTTTTACAGAACAAATCCTTATATTAAGGGGATTTGTTCTTTGAGGTTTAGATTCAGTCAGAGGACTGCACATGAGGACCTAGGGGACAGCATGTGGCCTGGAGGCTGCAGGTTCCCTGCCCCTACTAGGTAACTTAATATTTAAGTCACTAGGGACTGGATTGAAACTTTACTTTCTAGTTTTCTGCTCTTGGTCCTTTGTGCCCAGACCAGTTGAGTGGGAATGCAGCTATAGAAACTGTTTCCTTGCCTTAAGAAGCTCAGACCTCTGCAGAGTAAGCGTAACTTTCTTCTGATTTTGCAACTTTCAGATGTAGTTTTCATTCTGTGCACAGCAGCCATTTCACAAGCCACATAAACAGCTGCACGTCTACAGCAACGAATGCTTTGGAAATAAATAATTTTTTCCTGGACGCTCGCCTTTCAGCAGCTGCCATGGTATGACGTCTTGTATAGAGACCTGTAGGAATCTAACTCTTCACAGTAAAGCCACCAGACCTCCAACCATTCCATGGCTGCATCCTAAGATTTCCCTCATGTACCCTTCCATATCCCACTATGTGTTAATGCAGAAGCATCCTCTAGCTTAGCCTACAGTGATGGTCAAGGGGATTCTTGTTCCTAATTTTCTTATGACCCAAATAGCATTAGGTAACCATCTTCTGGGAGTACCATCCTTCATTTCAGGTCCCTAGCACCATATATTATATACTTTTTTATTGTATCTCAGAAATTGTAAAAAGTACCAAGAAAGCATTTGAATACACACAGTCAAGTGAGTGGAAGAGGGTCACAGTCTAGTCTGACTCATTTGATAGGTAAAGAAACAAGACACAAAAAATAAAAGAAATGACTTTCCCAAGGGCACACTATGAAGCCATTAGGCTATGCCTGAGATTTTTCTGAGGGCTTAATTTTTTCATTACAGGATTTTCTGAAATAAGACTGAAAACTTATGTTCCCAAAGCATTTATTATATATGTCTTATATCTTACATATCTTCTCATCACATTTATTCCTAAAACGTTCTCCTCTCACAGTCCTTCACCTCCTAAAAAACCCATCCTTAGGCTGGTGGTCAGTTGTATCTGCTTTGTTTCTTTTATCTGCATCCTGTCAGCAAATCGTATCCAGCTTATGCAGAGCGTTTTGATACTGCATTGCCTTGCAGGTTTTATGAGATCTTCCTGATGTCTGGAGGAGTTGGTCCTCTTAGACTAGTTACCTATCCAAGTCAAGGACTTTTTCTCCTGCCTTCTTCCAATGGCAGAATTATTAGTGTTTCCTCAGAGTAAAAGAAAACTCTTACTTATAACTAACTAGAGTTTGATGCAACCCTTTTTTTTCTTTCCTCTGTCTTCATTCAGGTATAGGTTTGACCCACGTCTCATGTTCAGCAATTATGGTGGCAGTATCAGGACTCGAAGGTTTTTAAAACCATCTCTGTAGTAACTTTTCCTAGCCTATGCAGTTGGATTCCTGCATTTCTCTCTGGAGTGACTATAATAGGTCTCTCTCCAAATCGTCGAGACCATTCCTGGAAGAGCTTCTGGACTGGCTTCTCACTTTAAATCCTATTTGGAAAAAACCTAATCAGCTGACTTCCTTGTGCAATATGTTTTTAAAACTGTGAACTCCAATTCCCACCACAGTCAGAGGTGGCCACCCGTGTTCCATTCACTCGGCATTTTGAGGTTTTTGTATGCTTTTCTGAACCCAGAGTTATTGGTGATGACCTGTGGTTCTGTATCTGAATAACATCTGAAAAATGAGTTTACAAATGAATTTAGATAAATATTTCAGTTTTTTGCCCTTGTTGGTACAAAGGTTAACCTGCACATTCCTCTTTCAGTATTTCAGATTTTTAGCATTTTCGTATCAGAAATGCCAGCATAGAATTCTAATTACCATAATATGACTCATGATCTGAATTGAACAAGTGCCATAGTCTTTTGACTATAAGCAATATCACTAACTCATGTCAGGAGTGTGGCAGCATCCCAGACTTCACAGACTGGGCCTTTCCCATCTTTTGGGTTTGTTTTTTTTTTACTGCTGGACTGATGCTTTAGACATCCTCCCTAGAAAAGCAGATTATCTTAATTCAGCAGCAAACTTTCACTCAAAAAAAAAAAAAGCCAAACCAATTCCACATAGCTGGTTATTTTAAAGGTGACCTTTCTTGAGCTGCTGGTAAGTAAATAAGTGCTTCTGTGTCATTACAATTAACAACCCCTGATTGTACCCAGAAAGAAATGAGCGTCCTCCTCCCTGTGATATTGAGAAGTTGACATAGCAGGGCATCCATGAGAGCTCGAATTCGAGTACTTGCTATAGGAAGCTTAGTTTTAGGTTGACAGATTAAAGTACTACCTTTTCCACTAAATACCTGTCAGGTAGTTTGGTTCTTAAGCCAGTCTTGACTTTTTATTCAATTCCTCTGTGCCAATTTGCAGGCAAAAGCTGTTTTTCATACCCAAACCAAGTGTGTTCCCATTGCCCACCCTTCCTTTTCCTCCTTCATTGATTGACTGGAAAGTATAAATAATCTGCCCCTTTCCTTTCTAAAATCGTTAAATACTTTAGGATTGTAAGAGTCTTCTATGGTTTAACTCTCATTTGTATATTAGAGGAAGACTAATGTTTTATTAACCTGTCTCACTGTTGAGAAAAACTAACAGGTTCCCCACCTTGAGGGATAACACCATGCAGTATGGATATCTAATTTACTTACTTTTTGCAATAGAAAACCAGTTTAGAGAAGGACAGGCAGAGAGAGTATGTGGTTTGTAATGGACTGACTTGTCTCAGGCAAAAAAAAATATATAATTTTAGCTTTACTTAGGGGTTGTACATGAAGCTTTAAGTGTCTTGTTTTTTTCACCAGTAGTCAGCAATTCTGGGTTAACAGCCATAGGATTTATCCTTTTCCATTATTCCTGTTTCATGTGGTATTCTTGATTTAGATATGTAATTCAGCATGTTCTACCTGTGGAAAAACCCATAGCTACATGAAGAGATGCATAGTTGGTGTTGAGAAGCCATTCTTAAAATTGAAACGGCGTAAGACAAACTAGTATAGGGGTTGACTTTTTTTTTCTTTACATTGTTTGATTCTTTACAAGGGTGAAATAATATGTAAGCAAACTGATTATCATCTAACACAGTATACTTATTGATAAAAATAATACTACCATTTTCCCTGAGTAAAAAGAAATGTGTTTTCCCATTTAGTCATTGAGAAAACCCCCTTCCTCAAGTTTCCACACAAAATCACACAAAACATTAAAAACAGAATAAAGCCACTGCCTAGAGTATTACTGCCACCATTCCCCCTAAATGTTCAAGTGGTTAGTTGGAGAAGCTCAATGGCTTCTTTCTCTTTCTTTCCATCTCCCAAGTCTTGTTAATTGGTTTTCCATCCTTTGTAAAACTTGTGCAAAGGAACCATTACTTTGTTTTTGGTGGGGGCGGGGTTTTGGTAGTATTGATAATTCTAAAACCTGGTGCCATCTCCAGGGGGGAAAAAGACCTAATCTCTCACAGGTGGTTATTCTCCACCACTTTCTGACCCTCCATGTTGTGGCTGGAGCATTAGTGCTAATTCTTAGGATAACTGTGCCCAGTCTGCAGTTTCTATTACACATTGAGCCATGTAACTTAAGATGGATAGAGGCCTTGCCTTATGAACCTTCCTTAAGGAAGCTATCTTTCCCCTTCAAGTCATCTGTCAGATTCACGCTTTACAAGTTAGCTGAAGACAACAGATTTTGAAATAATGAAATCTTGGCAGTGTGTTACCTAGCACGTGAAAAACAAATTTAACTTTTCAGTGGTATGTTATAACTTGTCACATTTTAGAGATGGGGGAGGGAAGGGAAGGCATCCCACATCTACATGAGGAGAAAACCTTCTAAGGCTTTCACACCACTTTACCAGAATTTACACTGGAAAACTCTCAGTTAACCAAACAACCAAAGCAGATACTCATTTTTTGTACTTTGGTAATAAAACTGCTGAGGTACAGCCATATTGTTTGGAGTTTTGTCATTAACCATACCTCTGCTTTGTTGTATCGTTTCATATGGTTTAGAAAGTGCCCTTCCAAGGACCCTGTTCACTGCTGCACTTTTCAATGAATTAAACTGTCTAAAGGAAAATGTCACCTTGTTTTTGTGTTTATTCTATGTACGATAGCCTAGAATACAGAATGACTAATAGTACTCTTCTGGTTTAGGAAAGGTCTGTTTTATCAGATGGGGAGCTCCCCTTTGTATCTGAGGCTTTCTGGAAAAGCCTGTCAGAAAGACACCGCCTGTCATGCCTTGAATTGACTGATCTTCCTGTGATCTCGTTACTAGCAGACTGCTACCCGCTGCTGTAGGCCACAGTAGTGCTAGCTGAGGAGTGGTGCCAATAACCGACAAGTCATACAGTCAGTTTGAAAAGGTGGCCCACTTTGCATCGTGTGCACAGGATTGCATTTCACCAGGGACCAACTGCAGCATCTGACCAAAAACAAAACAAAGTTAACCATATTTGTGGTGAATTCTGCTGCATTTGACCTGTGTTAAATTAGTCATAATCGCATTTATATGATCCCGGGCCTCAGCCCTGTGAGGTGCTAGTTACTATTCTTCATTTTTATCCGTGGGGAAGGAGACTGAAGGGTTGTGACTTGCCCAGGGTCACTCATCTATCATGTACCTTAGGATTTGAAGTCTGGCCTTCCTTTTCCAGTGCAGCGTTCTACACTGTGCCACTTAGCTTCCTAGATCGGTAACTTACTAGGTTATAAATTTTTAATTTAACGTCCAGCCCTGAGGATGGACTAGTCCTTTTGATTTTGGTCTAGCTTGGCACTTAACTAGCTTAAAAGAAATTTTTTGAGTGCTGTTCCACATGGGGAAATGGCAGATGAAGTAATATTTTCTGGTCACTTAGAATTTTCACACTGAAAAACAAGTTAAGAATGATACTTTAGTTCCATTCAAGTCTTCAAAGATTTATTAAGAACTGGAAATACAAAGCTGTGAACAGTGAGGATCTGGAGCCGAAGGGATCTTTAAAAAGGCAGAGAAAGAAAAGGTCTGATCGAGTAAAGATTTCTGTGTAGCAGTGGGGGCCCCATTGAGACTAAGTAGGATAGTACAGATTTGTAATGGCCAGTCACCACCAGGAAGATGAATCCAGGATATAATGGAGAGAGATCCGTAGAGCCTTAATAGGCTAGACACACAAGGAATCAATGGGCATGGTTAGGGTGAAGAAATTTATTCCAAGAAAGTGGGAAACGTATAATTGTGGCCAGATGCAGGAAGTTCAGGGCTGAGGATCTTGCAATTTCGAGTGACGGTAAAGACGAAGATGTGACCATCCTGGCAGATGACTACAGTATAGTGGAGGTCAGACAGTCGAAGAATTAAGAAAAACAGAGACCAAAGTAGCTGAAGTGTCAGACTGTAGACACAGAGAGCAGCAAGGAGCACTGTAAACCAGGTGCCCCCAAAATGGAAAAGGATGGAGGCGGGGCATGTAGACAGCTGTTTTGAGGAATATGGCTAAGGAAGGAGAATTATATAGGACAACAGTTTGAGGGAGTAATGGGCTTTCATGAAGGTTTATAGTTTTTTGTGATAAGTTTTTATTGGTGTCGTGATTTTGGATTTTTTTTAAAACATCATTTGTGTTTGTGGTTCTTTCCGTTTATATTGTTGTAGCTGAGTATGTTGTTTTCTTGACTTGCCTCTATGACAGTTCACGTAGACCTTTTCATGCTTCTCCATATGCATCACATATATAATTTCATATAGCATAGTAATATTCCATTGTGTTCATGTATCACAGTGTTTAGCCATTCCCCAATAGATGGGCATCTACTTTGTTTCCAATCCTTGACTATCATAAAAAGTATTGCTATAAATATTTTGATATCTGTGGGGACATTGGACTCCATGTTTTTCAATGAAGTAGGAGGCTAGGTTCTCTGCTGAGAGAGATGTGGGAAGCCTGAGGAGGGAAGAGGTTTGAAACAGCTTCTTTTGGTGATGAGATCGGTTAGGAAGGAACAAGAAAACTGCCTTTCTGCAGTGAGGGTGTGAAGGTGATTAGTTGAGATAAGTTTGTAATGTCTGTGTGGTTATGAAACATCCTCCACTTGCCCCCATGATAGATGGTGGGAGTAATCTACTGCTAAAGTTTGGCAATTTGAGAGCAAAGGACCATGTTGAGTGAGGAGAAAGAAGTGGAGCCACCAAATGTAAATTGCTTTTGCTAGGAGTTTAACTCAGAAAAGAAAGTGATTGAGGGCATATCTGAGCCTAGTGAGTTTTTGTTGTTTGTTTTAAGAATGGAGATTTAGGCCTTTTTCTATGAAGGCTGCTGGGAAGGAACCAATTGAGGTTAACAGTTGGGTGATAATAGAAGCAATTACTGGAGTGGGGAGGAGATAAGATTAAGGATAGAGGGTTTGGCCTTAGTGAGGAGAAGAGTTTCCTCTTTGTCTAAAAGAAGAGAGAATGTGGGTTGATGTCCTGGATGATAAGATACAGAGAAGGGGAGAAGAGGAAGCTCAAAGCAAATAATTTCTATTTTCTCAGTAAAATAAGTTGAGGTCTTCAGCTGAGAGTGGAGAGGTGGGGTACCACAGTAGGCTTCATGGGAGAAGAGAAAGTGTGGAACAGCCCCTGGTGAGTGAGACAGGGAGAATTGATTAGGGAGAAGTAGAAAGATTGCCTTTTGGCTATGAAGACCCAGTTGAGATTAGATAACATAAATTTGCAGGTGATGCAATCTTTGTTATTGTGTGACTTCTTCACTGCTTAAGTAGGGGCAGGGTTACAATAGGACAGGGGAAGGAATTTTAAAGCAGAATATAGTGTAAAACTGGACTGTTTGTAGGGTCAAGAATAGGAAGGGAGAAAAGGGAAGTGAGAGCAGAGATGATGGCCTGGGGGAACACAGAGGGGTGGAAGAGAGGAGATCACCATAAAAACAGGTCTAGGGGTGGCTAGGTGTCAGAGTGAATAGAGCACAGGCCCTGGAGTCAGGAGGACCTGAGTTCAAATTCAGCCTCAGACATTGAACACATACTAGCTGTGTGACCTTGAGCAACTCACTTAACCCCAATTGCCCTGCCTTCTCCCCTCCAAAAAAAAAAAAAAGGCAAAAACAATAGGTCTAGGAGGAGTGAGATAAAGAAAAAGTTGGTCGGTTATGGTCCTATAGAAGAATTTAACAATTCTCTTTTTTTTTTTTTTTTGGCTTTTTTGGAGGGCAGTTGGGGTTAAGTGACTTGCCCAAGGTCACACGGCTAGTAAGTGTTAAGTATCTGAGGCCAGATTTGAAATCAGGTCCTCCTGACTTCAGGGCCAGTGCTCTATTCACTGCACCACCTAGCTGCCCCCACAATTCTTGATTATGCTAGTGAAACACTTGTGAGCGATGGTGAGATGATGAAGGGTGCGACTGTCCCCGAGTATGGCTGAAGGAGAGTGGGAGTATTGATCATGAGAACTGAGGAGACCCATGGCTAGTGTTTGAGAAAACGTGTTATGAGGACGTGGTATGTTCCAGACAAATCAAACCCTCACCACCTCAACAGCCACTTCTGATGTTGAGAAGCCAGAATCCTGAGTTCCAAAGCCCTGGGAATGGCAGTGCTGACCCCACTGCGGCCCTGCTTCCAGCCCAGCTCGACCCACCCTACCCCAATCCATCATCCGAGGAATCAATTCTGGTAGAGATGTTACCTAGCAACGTACCCTCTGCAGAGGCTTCAGCATTCATTTTCCCAACAGTCACAGCTACTGAATACCAGAAATGAAAGTTCTCAACACCAGAATCCTTGGCGCTGTCCAATGATTCAGCGTCAGAAATGAACATGGTTTCATCAATGAAAATAGCATTAGAGAAGATGTTTGAGACAGAAGATTGGATAGACTTTGCCTTGCCCCAGCACCCTAAGGTCCCTGGGACCTTTCCATCTGACTTATAGCCAAAACCCATACGTATTGTCTCCCTTATGAGATTATGAGCTTCTTGGTTGAGGGACTGACTTCCTTTTCTAGCCACAGTACTTTTCATATAAGAAGTCCTTATTAGGGTGTTGTTTTTTAATATTCATTCCTTCATTCATAAAGGTAGGGGTTGGGATGGAGAAGAAGACTTTGAGCCAAGTACTGAACCCCTTGAGAAAGGAAGGAGGATGACATGGGAGGGATCCTGCCATGAGGATCTGGGTTGGGTGATATGTCTGAAAAGAGTAAAACCCAAAAGTAATAGAAATTGCTCAGTGATGGCAGCAGAGGGAAGGAGAATAAGACTACCCCTCCTTTTTGGACCAGTAGATTAAGGGGCAGGAGAGTACTGGAGAGGGTGGCCAGAGATGTAGTGTCTTCTAGGGGAAGCCAGACCCTGGGAAGACCAGAAGATAAAAGGAACAGGAAAGGAAGAAGCCAAGGATGGAGGGAAGTTTGTTAACAAGAGAACAGAGAATGCAAGGTGTGGAATGGAATCTAGCTTGACTCTCATAGGGTAGGAAGAGAGAGCCTGCAGCAGCTGCCAGGAGTAAGATATATTTGGAAGAACAACCTCTTTGCTAAGTGACTAGGGTTTCCCTAAAGATGGAAGGAGCATTACTGTCAGCTGTTAATAGTAGTGATTATGTTGTCGAACCACCCAAAGGTGGTGAGGGAGGTCAAGTCAAGAATAGCCATTGGAGAGACTAATGTGAGATTATTGCTAGGAGTCTAAATCCCAACCATGATGCTCTGCAAAAGTGTGTGGGAGTGAGAAGTAGATAAAACAGCTCTGCATCTTTCCGATGAAGTGTGTTCATCTCAATGGGTAAAACCATCTTCCTCTAACAAAATATAGATGTTAGTAATCCAATCTGCCAGCCATTTTAGAAAGGGTCTTTTGGAAACAGGTTGACCCATTAAACTTATGACAAAAGACATTTTAAAATTAAGCAAACATTTATTAAGCATCTGGAAAGTGGGAGGCACCATTCAAGGTTCTGGGATACAAAGATAAAAAAATTTAAACCCCTACCCTCTTAAATAGATTTTAGATTCTATTGAATATGGGACACTATTGGTATCATCTGGTGACCTCTCTAGGTTGAAAAATAATTTTTAAAAAATTTCCACAGGGATAAAGGGTTGGTGGGAGGAAAAGAGAAAGGATTAGGTTTGGGGTAATATGGAAGTCAAGTGAAACACCCTGGATGAAAGAACTTGGGGGGCAGTCTTGAAAACAGTCCTGTTCTCCAGGATTCTGGTGAAGGAAAGGTTACATGTCAGAATTTATAGTTAGTAATTCCTTTCTGGCCAAGGGTCATTCAGGAGAGATAGTTAAGAGGACAAGAGTATGTGGATTCAAAGAACGAGTCTGCTGGATGAAGACCATATTTTTAGCCCATTGATGCAGAGAAGTTTCAAGTGGCCTCTTTGCAAAATGAGAAATTAGGGAGAAACAGCTGCTCTTCCCTTCCATGAGGGAATAGAAAGCTGAGAAGCCACCTAGTCCTATTAGCCAGATTGTTCTGCTGATGGAAGATAACTAAGGATGATGAAAAAATCTAAGACACCCCCTCCTAAGACACCCTCTCCTATGATCCACATGAGATTGGGAACCATTTGTGCTCAGAGATTATTTGGGGACAGTTATGAAAATTTTTGAAATCAAAGGGTACCTACCCTTAAACTTGTAAGAGCTGAGGATCCTTGGGGCGGCTAGGTGACACAGTGAATAGAGCACTGGCCCTGGAGTCAGGAGGACCTGAGTTCAAATCCAGCCTCAGACACTAAACACAAAACTAAGCCGTCTGACCTTGGGCAAGTCACTTGACCCCAATTGCCCTACTTCCCTCCCTCCAAAAAGCAAAGAAAAAAAAGAGCTGAGGATCCTGAGATCTGAATGACAAAAGCCAGTCAGATGTGTTATAAGGCTTGAGTTGGTCCCAAAATAGAAAATCCTTCCCCATGTGTATTGCTTAACTTTTCTGAGCTTCAGTTTCCTCCTCAGTAAAATGGGGATAAAGGGACCTCCCCTACACCACAGGGTTGTTGTAAGGCTTAAATGAGATAGTCTCAAGTGGTCCTCTGAAACATAAATATGTGTATGTATGTATGTATGTGTGTGTGTATATATAATTATCATATCATTTTAAGCCTTGCTTTACTCCTGATTTGGAAGAATTCTAAAATTTCCCCATTGCATATAACTCTGGCTCTAAAGTTAGAATAAATATCTTTTAATACTTTAAGGGAAATGCCTTCCCATCCTGTTCTTTTTATTGTTTAAAAAAAGGTATTTAAATTTTTTAAATCTTATCATATGACAATTTTTTAATTTACCAGTATGATTTATTGTACTCATGATTTTTTATGTTTATGACTTATTTATGGTAAATCACACTTAATCATAATGAATAAATTTTTAAAATAGGTTTTAGCCACTGGGGAACATTGCCAATCAATAATTTGATCTGATTGATCAAAAAAGGATCTGGTTCTGTGCACTTCAGGGCTTATCTTGTGGTTCTATGCATTGGAGACCCCGTAGACGCCCTAGAGATGAGAGGTGAAGTGTCATGGAGTACCATGTTCGAGTAGCAGAGACAAAGCCAGTATGGCTGATGTACAGAGTATGTGGAAGGGAGCAAAGTGTGAGAAGATTGAAAAGTGGGAAGGACAGAGGTTGTGAAGGGCTTTAAAAGGCAGAGGACTTTACATTCGATCCTGGGGGGAGAGCGGGCCAACTAAATATATGGGGTGGCAAGTGACATGATCCGACCTGAAATTCACTGAATCACTTTGGCTGGTGAGTAGAGAAGAGATTGGAATGGGCAGAGTTGACGAAGCCATTGCCATAGCTCAGAGAGAAGGGACTGTATACAAGAGATGTGGCTATAGAATCAACTGATTAGATTTATGAGGTATGTGAGTGATATGGTCAAGTATGCCACTGGGTTGTGAATGAACATGCCTGGAAGAATAATGGTGCCCTCAACAGTAACCGGGGAGGGTGGAGAATGGGGCAGGGGTGAAGACAAGACATGGTAAGTTCTAGTTTGGACACCATGAGTTTCAGGTGCCCATAGGATGTCCAGTTGGGAATATCCAATGGGCAGTTGGTAATATATGAGTGGGGCTCAGGAGACAGACTATGGCATCTTATATTGTGTAATTATTATATTGATTTGGGAGCCCACCTAAATAGAGCTGATATTTAAACCCATGCCAGCTGATGAAAATGCCAGTGGTCAGTGTGTAGAGCACCAGGCCTGGAGTCAGGAAGACCTGAGTTCAAATCTGGCCTCAGACACTTACTAGCTGTGTGACCCTGGGCAAGTCACTGAACCCTGTTTTCCTCGGAAGAAAAGATGGTTAACAGTGTCAGCATTTGTAAAAAGAATGAAGTTTGAGAAAAGGTTTAGTAACTAAGATGTAACCAGCAGATGTCACTGTGGAGGTGCTGAAGAAAGAAGCATTTCTACTGTTCTCTGCTGTGGGCTCAAGTCTGTGAGCAATCATTTTTATCCATGTTCATTATTTGAATCTGAGCTTATTCTGCTTGAATAAGAGATGTCCAAACTGACAGAATCCCTTCGTGCCTTTGACATATTTCTTCTCACAAATCATTTTGAAGGAACATCTACAGGATTCCTGAACAAGGAAAATTTCATAGTATGATAAAAATATAGTGACACAAATCAGGATAAGGTAACATTTAGTAGTTTGCTCCATCTATCTAGAACACTAGTCACTTAGTCTTAGAGAATCATTTTTTTAAAGTCACTCAATTTTTCTATGAACACTCATCTCCCCCATCTGTCCAGAAAAGAATTGGTAACTGAAATAAGTGGTAGTCCAGTGGAACCAAGAAGACTCATCTTCATGAGTTCAAATCTAGCCCCAGACACTTACTAGCTGTGTGATCCTGGGCAAGTCATTTATCCTTTTTTCCTCTTCTGTAAAATGATCTGGAAAAGGAAATGCCAAACTACTCCAGTGTCTTTGCCAAGAAAACCCCAAACAGGGTCACAAAGATTCAGACATGACTTAAATGGCTGAATAAAACTGAAGTAATCAAAAGAATTCCTTCATCTAATAAACACCCTAATCCCTTCAGGGGAAAATGGAAATTATTTTAATCAGATATGAAGTATTTCTGGTTTTAAGCCTAGTTACCATGCATAACAAATTTTCTAGGGACTTAGGCTTCACTCGACGTTTTACAAACTTTCCCAAAAGATGTGAGGCAGAGACAGACAGAGACAGAGACAGAGAGAAAGAGAGACAGAGACAGAGATAGACAGACAAAGAGAGAGACAGAGACAGAGAGAGAGAATGTTTATTGAAATATTCACTATTTACTAGACACTAAGAGAAAAGGGGTAAAGGATTTTAGTGGATGATATTGTTTCCTGAGAAGTTTGACTAAGTATTGATAAGATTCCTTTCTTCAGATAAGTGTGGAAATGACTTTAGACTAGAGAAATATATATTTCTTAATATTTTCACCTGAAGGAGGTTTTAATGTGCTTCCATGGAAGGCTGAGGGGGACTTTTGTTCCTTTCAACTAAAAAGAGGAAGAGCTTATTCCCCAGACCACTCTTGTCTCCTTCCATTAGGCCAACTCAGAGGCAGAACCTTGCCTTTGGTCCCCATTCTCTCCACTTCCCTCCTTCTCTCCCCTTCCCCCCTACTCTCTTCCCCATTGCATTAGGAGGCAGAACATGCCATAGGCACCCCCACTTCAGGTATCAAGTGCTAAATGAAAAGAACTTATATTATATACAGCTTAGGTTAAAGCTGTATATAATTGCCCCTAGGTTAAGGGGCAATGGCTTGGACCAACATGGATCCCTTTCTCTGTTATTTTAGAGGGCTTAAAAATAGAAGTTATTAATAAAACCAAACCCATATAGCTAATCAAGCCCCCGATCAGGGCAACACTAATAATGTTTGATCAGTGGTCATATGGTATACTAGATCTGGAAGGAAACTTAGAGATCTAACTCATTACAGATGGGGAAGAGGAGGCCCAGTGGAGACTATGTGACTTACCCAAATGTTTGAGTCAGGAAATCAGGTCTTCAAGGGTGGCTAGGTGGCACAGTAAATAGAGCACCGGCCCTGGAGTCAGGAGGACCTGACTTGAGTGCAAATCCGGCCTCAGACACTTGACACACTTATTAGCCGTGTGATCTTGGGCAAGTCACTTAACCCCAATTGCCCTCAAAAAAAGCAAAAAAAAAAAAAGAAGTCAGGTCTTCACAACTCCAGGCCTGGCACTCTATCCACTGTGCCACCTAGCTGGGCCCCAAATTTTAATAATAATAGGTAGCATTTGTAAAGCTTTTATTATACACCAGGAGTTTTACAATTTTACAATTTACTTTCTCATTTGATCCTCACAACCCTGAAAGATAAGTGCTACTTATTATTATTATATTTATATTATAATATGTATAGTTCTATGTAATATATTATTATCCCTATTTTACAGATAAGAAAATTGAAGCAAACAGATGAAATGACTTGCCCAGGGTCACCCAGCTAGTAAGTATCAGAGCTCAAATTTAAACTCAGATCCTGACTCTAGGCCCAGCACCCTATCCATTGTATCACCTAGTTGCAATGATTTTGTTAGTACAAAAAAGCTTTTCACTTTCATAATCAAAATGATCTACTTGAAATTGCCTCTCGCCCTTGTTTTATGAATAATTCCCCACATAAAATAGCTGAGAGAGGTGTCCAATCAGGTTCTCTTCTGTTTTAGCACAGTCAGATCTTTAATACTCATTAAGTTGCTTATCTATTGTTTTAACATTATTTATTAGCTATTTTATGTGCCTTATGGACCCAAAGTTTCAAACTTATAGCTATGCTGGTGGATTCACTGTACCAGGAAGGCTTTCTTTGTATCTCCAGTGCGCTAGAGTAAATTGAGCATCAGCTAAGGCAGGATGGTATTCAGAACACTGGACTCAAGATTTGGTGTCTAGGCCTGTCTGTAGACTGGGGTAAGCTACCTCTCCACCATTTTAAGTTTCCATTTCCTCATGTAAAATGATCCACATTTACTTACATCGATGGTCCCATGATCTCATCAGGTGTAGGTACTCATTCTACTTGTCCATTAGACAGTGTTCTTTTAGAGGGCTTAAGAATAGAGGTTATCATTCCCCAATTAGGGAAACCCTAATAATGTTTGATTAGTGATCATATAGTATATTAGATCTGGAAGGAAACTTGGAGGTACAACTCTCTCATTACAGATGGGGAAGATGAGACTTTTTTGCCTTTCCCTATAGCCCCAGGGCATAGCACCTTGCCTTCCTGACACATAGTAGGTGTTTAATATAAACACTAGACTTAACTACAGAACAAAACCTATCTAGACCTTTTCCACCTGCAGAGATTCTTATCCATGCCCTTATCCAAGCCAGCACCAAGCATCAACCCAGTACCCTGGTGGTCTTCCACTGGGGCTTTCCCATTTTTGTGGATACCAGTGTGTAATCCTCAGGCTGTCTGCTAGGCACCCTCATTTTTCCTACATGACTGGCCCACCTCCTTTTCCAATCATACCTACCATTGATGATGTCTTTCCTACCACTCCTTGAATACTAGTTAGTGATTAGTAATAATATGTTGCAGCTGTTTCCAGCTAGCATCCTTCTTTCTTTTTTTTTTAACTGTTTTTTTGGTGAGACAGTCAGGGGTGAAGTGACTTGCCCGGGGTCACACAGCTAGTAAGCATCAAGTGCTTGAGTCTGGATTTGAACTCACGTCCTCCTGACTCCAGGGCCAGTGCACCACCTACCTGCCCCTTCATCCTTCCTTCCATTGCCCTTCTTTCCATTCCCTGTTGTGAATCTAATTCTAAAGTGATATGTAAGGAGTAGAGTCAGAGGACCTGGGGCCCAATTCAATGAACATTTATTAAAATACTGCTTGCACAAGGAAAGAAGTGATATGCATAGGAGATAGAGAGCTACTGTGCAGACACATTGGCACCCTTCCTGTGCTTCCTGCACCACGCTACTTTTCCTGACTCGGTGGATTTGCACTGGCTGGCTATCCCCCCCTGCTTGACAGGCTTTCCTTGCTCACCTCTGCCTCTTAGCTTCCCTGGCTTCATATCCCACCTTCTTCAAGAAGCCTTTCTTGATCCACATTCCCCAACCTCCATCACACACACACACACACACACACACACACACACACACACACACACACACACTATTACCTTCCTTCTAAAATTTTTTGTTCAATCATTTTTCCCTAGTGTCCAACTCTTCATGACCATTTTGAAGGACTTGTTGGCACAGATACCAAAGTGGTTTAACATTTTCTTCTCCAGCTTATTTTATAGATGAGGAAACTGAGGCAAATAATTAAGTGCCTTGCCCAGGGTCACACAACTAGTAAAATGTTATGAGATCAGATTTGAACTCAGGTTCTAAAATTATCTTCCCTTCATGCCATACATATCTTGTATGCACACAGCTATTTACATTTGATCTTCCCCATTAAAATATGATCTCCTTGAAGGCAGGGACATTTTTTGGTCTTCATATCCCCAGAGCTTTGTACCATGCCTGGCACATAGTAAATACTTAAAACAAACCGCTTGTTGATTGACTGATGGTGGTAATGGTGGTGATGATGGTGGTGATAGTAGTGGTGGTGGTGATGATGATGGTAGTGATGGTGGTGATGGTGGTGATGATGGTGATGGTGATGATGGTGGTGATGATGGTGATGGTGATGGTGATGGCGGTGATGATGGCAATGGTGATGGTGATGGTGGTGATGTCAGTCTGCTGTATTGGAGGCAAAAGTCAGATTGGTCTTCCCATGAAGGCCATGTTACTGTAGACAAGATGCTGACCAAGAACATAGAGTTTTTTCCCTAGTTTTAGAGAATCCGGCTATGACAGGGTGAAGAAATCAGCAGCAGAGGGGTAAGAGAAGTTCAGACCTACACAGAATGGAGAGACAGCTTCCCCTAAGAGAGGGGAAAGGGGCCCTGTCACCCTTGGGTTCCAATGACTTGAGGGCACTTCTGGGAATAGACCAGGAAAAGATAGGAAAGAAATGGCCCTTGTCACCATATTGTTGTTGTTTGTCCTTTTCAAAGACAACCAATGACATCAGGAGGGCAATGTTTTGACTTGCAAATTAATTGGATGTAAATGAGGCAAGGCTGTGAAAAGTCGTCTCACTGTCCCCACCAGAGTCATTGGAATCCAGTGGCAAGACAGGTCAAGATGACTGGTGATGGCCCCTGGTCACCAGAACTAATCCTTTGAGAAAGACTAAGAGCTCCTGGTCCAAGCTGGTATAGGATGTGCTTGGTTGATAACCGTCCATCACTTCTGTCTGCAAAACTATAGACTTAAAAAGAAAATCAAGCCATACATAATAGAGATGAGAAGTTTCATGTACAATCATTTTTTCCTGTGCATATGGAAATAGGTGCATATTTAGTATTTGTTAAGTTCGTGTGAAAAATAAATATTTTAAAAATACTGATAGCACCTACTTCACAAGGCTGTTATGAGGTTCCAGTGTGATATGTATAAAGTGCTTTGGAGTTCTTAAAGAGATATATAAATGTTAATAAAAAGAGATGTATAAATGTTAGGTGGTGGTGGTGGTGGGTATGCTAAATTGGGAGGGTTTGCTAACTTCCACTGAATTGTTACCTTCTTTCCCACTGTTCAAAGTAACATGGGGCCAAACCCTCCAGAAGAGAGCAGAGTCAAAGGTGATTCTGGAGAGCAAATAAAATGTCTATTAAATGAATAAAGCAGGGGAAAGACTGGAATGGAGTCTTTGGCAGCCATTCCTTATATAGATTGCAATAGGGGCAGGGGGAAAATACATATCCTTTACAGGTCTCAAGGCAATAAAATTAATAATCAGGGAGCACAAACAAAAGACATAGACCTAAGTAGAAACTTAATCATGAAATCTGAAGTAATGTGGGTTCAAAGAATAAATCATAGAAACAATAATTGTGTGAAAAACAGTGAAAGTGATGACATACCAAAATTTCTGGGATGCACTGCTTTGATATCGCTAAAAACATGTTAACAAATTTTATAAGAAAGATTAACTGAATATGCATTTTAAACATTAAAAAACCAACAAGCAAGCACAAGAGGAAGTACTGAAAATTAGAAGAGAAATAACTCAAACAGAAACTAAATGGACTATAGAAATAATAAATTAAAAGCTAATTTGGGAAAAGGTCAGGAAGAGAGAATCAAGACACACACACACCTCAGTAGGTCACATGAGTCCCAGAACCCTGGCAAAGGGACAAAAATGCATCACTTTCTAAGACTGAGTAGCCTCAAAGGGCTGAACTACTATAACAGCTGATCAGGAAAATCCTTCCCTCTTTGGAAAAAGAACAGATTAAGTAGATTACACACTGCTCCTCTCACTAATGCATGTCCCAATAAGCAGAGAAGGAACGACCTCTGGTTTCCAGCTACTGTTACTAAGATGATGCCTGAAATGGAAAAATTCTTTGCTCCAATGACTCCTTTTACTTTTCTTCACATACCATATGTTGGCAGATGCTATTCTAATACGCTTCTGGCCACCCCAGGCTCTGGGTGTGAGCATCCTTTCTATGTTCATCTGGGCAAATCAGTATGTGGGAGAAGAGAATTAGAGGGAATGGACAAACTCTTTACAGCAGCTGTTTAGCAAGGGATTTAGAGCCCATAGCATGTGAAGATTCTGGATTCATTTCCCGTGCACCTGCTATCCAAATCAAAAGCAATAGACACAGTTCCTTTGCTTCCTCTCTGTCCTTGGAAAGTGGCTCCAACATACAATGGCTTCAGCTCCTGCTTGGATATAGAGAAAGCCCTTAAAGTCAGTGAAGCACTTAATTTTATTATTATTTTAATAATTTAATATAATTAATTATATTTACTATTATAATTATTTATATAATTATGACTTAATGAGAGCCATGCAAGTGCTAAGCACTGGGAATACAAATATAAGCAAAAAAGAAAGATAGCCCTTGACTTCAAGAGCCATATTCTAATGGGAAGCACAGCATATAAAAAAGAAAGTCAGAGGGGAAGAATGGGAGAGGAGGTACAAGGGGAATGTTGGAGAAGTCTGGAACAGGGGTTCTTAACCTTGTTTTAAGTCATGAACCCATGGGTGAAGCCTTTGGACTCTTTCTCATGTTTTTCTCAATGATGTTTTTTGAATGTGTAAAATAAAATTCACAGGGCCACAGAGATACCAGGACAATAGTTCTAGAAAGCTTTTGGATTATGAACCCCTACAAGTACAATTTTCTGAACATGTACTTTTAATATATATATAGATATGTATATATATATTTATTTATATTTATATGTTACATATATTTGGAATAGTATATATAACGTCATGTATAATATTATATATGCATGATACATTGTATATGCATATATACAAGGTATGTATGTAAATATATATTGTATATAATACATATTATGTCTACATATATGTATATACATTATATATGCATTATACAATTACATTATAAAATACATATATTATAGTCTATTATAAAGGCCTTTCTATATATCCAAATACATTATACAAGTACATTATAAAATGGACACATAAAATATAAATGTATAAGGATGAGATAAATGGGAAATAATATTTTTAAATCATTTATATTTTATTAAATGTATAAAAAACCTTTTTGCTCCCACTAAAATTAAATATTTACTTTTTAAAACGATAAGTTCTTTAGTGAGATTAATGTGCTTGAATATGCTTTATTATTTTTTGATACAGTGATTCTAACATTTGGGTTCTAAGTTCAGGGAATTTGTTAGCTTTTGTTTTTTTGACAAATGCCTCACAAAGATACAGAGATCCAAATGGAAGACATGTATTATCACTGGCTATGATTACTAAATGATGGCTTTCTCTTTTCAGTCCCCTCCCCAGCAGTGAATCATGGCTTTTGCTGAAATTCAGCTGGCAAATTTCTGTGGTCCCTGATTGGGAAGGGGAGAGGGGTTTGCTATCCCTGAAGGCCTGGTTACAGGGCTGAAGTGTATGGAGGAGGGAGCAGCACGGCAGATGGCAAGATACCTATTTTGCAGGTGGAGGAGGACCTTTCCAGCTAGCTTCTGATGGGTTGGGAGTTGGGGCAGGGAGAGTCTCGGGAGCACGACTGACTATCTGAAAGAGTTTTCTGCTTTTCTACTTGAGCCCCAAGCCAGCTGGCAACACCACCAGGGCTGCCTCATGGTAGCTACTACTGCTGCTGGCTCTTGGCTCCCAGTGGTATGGGCCTACTCCTTGCTGTAACTCATTCTGGGCTACTATGAGCATTTCTGGTTCTAAGGCAGAGATGGGGCAGAGATATCAGAAGAGAGGAGCCCAGGTAGTCTCACACACACACACACACACACACACACACACACACACACACACACTCCCTTGCTCCCCTTCTCTCCCATTTTGTACGCCCTACACTGTCATGATTTCTCCAGAGGATGGTCACTGGAATGGTCACTGCTCTCATGGAAACAAGGTCTACCAGTCCATGTCATGCTGGGGACACAAGGGCAAAAGCAGGCCAATCCCTGCCTTCAGGGAGCTTATGCCCTGAAAGAGATAAAGAAATTGAGGCCCAGAAAGAGTGAGTGATTTTCTGATGTCAGGCCTGGAGGATTAAGACTCGGGGCTCCTGACTATCAGTCTAGCATTCTGCCCCCTGGACTGAACCACTTCCTGTCCATGCACTGAAACTTTGACAATTTAGGAGTGTGCCACCAATCAGTACCAATTTCAGATCATCTCACTGGGACCAAGAGAACAGTACTACCTCTAGAGAAATTTCTACTTGTGATCAAGTTCTGCAAAGAGATCTCATTGAGAAGCTTGTGGGCTCTCCAGCAGGCTAAAAACACAAGAGCTATCGTTTCTATAGTGCTCGAAGGTTTGCAAAATGCTTTTGCAAATATCTTATCATCACACCAACCCTGGGAGTTAGATGCTACTACTATCCCCATTTACAGATGAGGAAACTGAGGCAGAGGGTGTACCTTGCCTGCTGCCACACAGCTAAATGTCTGAGGCTGGATCTGAACTCAAATCTTCCTGACACCTAATCCTTTCAATTAGCAAAGGGTAGAACACTTAACTCTATTGGGTAGGGGGGAACGTGGAAGAGACAGTGGAGAGGGGAATAAGAAAGACAAGTAGAGTTGGGGGTCCAAGTTGAGATTTGGCCACCTTCCAGTACCAAAGTAGATGAATACCTATTCTCAAAGAATTATCAGTGAAACATTATAAGCATTTACTGAGGCTGTCTTATAGGTAATAGGGGAGGAAAATAGCAATAGTAGCACATGGCCCCTTTCCCTCATGGAGCAGGGTAGTTTGGTAGGGGAACAAGACACAACATAGATGTAATATATCTATATCTATCTGTCTGTCTCTGTCTATCTACCTATCTACCTGTCTATCTATATGTCTGTCTGTCTGTCTCTGTCTTTCTATCTACCTATTTACCTATCTACCTTTCTATCTATCTACTTACCTATCTGTCTACCTATCTGTCTCTATCTATTTATCTATCTGTCTACCTGTCTCTATTTATCTGTGTCTCTGTCTTGATTACCTATCTATCTGTTTAGCTATCTTTCTACCTGTCTATCCATCTATCTATCTATCTATCTATCTACCTATCTATCTATAAACATAAAATATAACATCATAAGAAGTGTATTTGAAAATTACAAAACAAAGTTGTCTGGTTTGGAGGGAGATCAGTCCTGGACAGCAGGATGAGGAAAGGCTTCTTAAGAGATGACTTTTGAATGGGGTTTTAAAGAAGGAGGGAGGGAACCAACAAAGGGCACACCGTCTGAAGGTAAAGGGATGATTTAAAAATCAGACCCAGGGCCCTCAGACCTGTTGGGAGGACTCCACGCAGCTGGAGAGTTCACTGGGACTAAACTAGAATTTCCTTTTTCTCTATTTTCATGTTGTTATTATTTTACTTTAACTCTCTACTGGTTGGAATCATTTCCATTTGTGTCTTCAGAATCTCATCTCTCCTGGGTTGCCTTCCCCCACAGCATTTCAGTCCATGGGATGCTAACCTGTCCTCCCCCTGATCCCTTTGACATCTGTTTTTCCCAAATCCAAGATACATGTTAGGCAATGCCTGGATTTCTTCTCCTTCTCTATCACAAACTCTAGGAGGGAGTGGTCACTTGCCATAATTTCCACCCTAGTAATGAGTTCCTTCCTGTTATTGAGAATCAGAGTCAGGACAGAATTTCATCCCTTGTTGATTTCTCTACCTTTTAAAGGAAGAAGTCATCATGAAGGCATGTCAAGAAGTTATTTAGTTGCTCCTCTTTTGGCAGAAACAAAAGCAAGATAGCTGGATAATTGAAGTCCCCTAGCATTTTTATATCATGACTAGCCATGTGATGTTTCCCAGACTTCTCATCTATTTCTTCTTTCTGGCCAGGTAGTCTATAGTATATTCCAAAGACAAAATTGCTTAACTTTGTCCCTTCATTGACCTTCACTGAAATATTTTCCATCATGCTTCTTCACATTGATTCCTGTGTTTCCTCACAAATATACCTTCTTAATATAACATGTCCCCCTTCTTCCTTGTCTTTTGAATAGCATTTGTCTATCCAAAGCCATGATTTAGTCAGTTTCAGTGATACCTCATCAAATTTTGTATTAGGATCTCTGCTTTTTCATTTGTTGCCTAAACTTTGGCAAACTTCTGAATATCTCAACTGATATTGTTTCTTGGATACCCTCTGTCTAATTTGAGGGAGATTACACACACACACACACACACACACACACACACACACACACACACACACACACACACACACACACACACACACACCTGGAGGGAGGAGCAATCTTCTACCATCCAAATCCTTGTTGGTTAAAAACCCTTTGATTAGATTTATTAGATTTGTAAAACACCTGAAATATTCTGATCAGATTTTTTTTTTAAGTGTATACTTTATCTGTCACCAGGAATCTGTTAGGTTTATCTTTTCAATCCTAGTACCAAAATCCAAATCTCACTTTCAGTCAATTATTCATGTCCCAGTTCTTTCTTTCTTTCTTTCTTTCTTTCTTTCTTTCTTTCTTTCTTTCTTTCTTTCTTTCTTTCTTTCTTTCTTTCTTTCTTTCTTCCTATACACCATTTCCTTCATTTGTACAAAATACTGGGTATTATTTACCTGGGTGAAAAAAACAAACAAACAAATAGTGGTTTAGGATTTAAACAAGTCCTGTCCTGAAACATGTATTTTGATGGCTTGGAACGAGTGGCCTTAGCTCCATCATCTTTGGGTTTGGCTGCCTTAGGGTGGATGGGTCAGCAGATTTGAGGTCAGTAAGTTTAGCAGCCTTGGAATCACTGGACTTTTTGACCTTAAGAATCAGACTTGGTGACCTTGTCTTTGGACTTGGCTGCCTTGGGATAAGACTGGGTAGTCCTGGGAATGGCCTTGGTGGCCTTGGGCTCAGACTTGGTGACCTTGGGCTCAGACATGGTGGCTTTGGGGTCAGTGGTTCTGGTAACCTTAGAGTAGAGATTTGTGATCTTGAGGCCTCAGCACTCAGTGCCAACCCTGGGGCCTGGGTGCTTAGTGGCTCCAAAATGGCCAGTGTGCCTGCTGGCATTGGGGTCTTGAACATGAGGAGCTTGGCCTTGGATGGCCTTGATCTTGGTCACCTCTGCTTGGGCCTTTGGTGTTGCTGGTCTGCATTGTCTTCAGCCCCTTCCTGTCATGTTTCTAGGCAAAGTACATGTTTCTCAGAAAATTGAGGACAGTCCCTTGCAGAGACTTGTACCTCTGTGACCTAGGTTTATTGATGCCATTTTCATGACTGGTTGTGGGTGGTATGAGTCCCAGACTTAGCTATCTTTACACCATTGCTTGTGTTACCATGCTAATAAGCACTCCATGAATCAGAAGAGGCCAAGATCGAGAGAGAGAAAGAAGGAATTTCAGAGGCAGTGTCTGTCCCTCATTTTCAATGGACACAGGAAGGAAACATGACCTGAGCCTTATATACTGTTGCATTTTCGCCCAAGGCTACATAATCATTGCCAACAGTTTTTTTTTGGTTGCTTCTGGAAGCATTGTCTGTGCCTGTCAATTATCAGAATGGGGAGTTGTCATTCTTTTGATAAATCTTGGGGGGTTGTCTCTTATGTAGGGGACACATGCCATGAGAAGATAACACATCTCTATTATTATCAGGTCATCCAAGATCTGCTTCAGTAGGGCTGAGTTCATCCCCACCTACTTACACTCCTCCACCTTCCTTACACTCCTGGATAATACCTTAATGGATGACTTCTGTGATTCCAAGAAAACAAGCAGTTTTCTCCTCTTCAGGAAGAGCCTTATGTCAATTTAAAAACTCCAGCTGCACATCTTTTCCTTCATTATCACCTCTGTGTAGCACCCTTCCACTCTCCAGTGTCCTGCCAAAGGTCAAACCTCCCCTTCTTTCCCTCAGTTTCCCTTTTCCTACCCTCCAACCTTTATTATTATTATTTTTTCCCATTGAACCCTCAGTGTTTTCTTTAGGAATACTCATTCGTCAGATTCACTTTGGACTTCCTCTATCATGTCCCAGCTCTTCATCCTGAAGCCTCACTCCGCCTTGGAATTCACACATTAGAAATAGCCCTAGCCCCAGCAGCCTCTTGCTCTGATTGGAGGGCTACTCTCAGAACTTCCAAGGGGAGGTCCCTGGGTCATCCTTTCCAGGATACACTCTGGACTCCCTCTACCAGTATCCCCTTACTGGGACCCCTTTTCTTCTCACTCCCCTTCTCTGCTTCCTTTTATGCATTATTTTCCACCATTAGAATATAGACTTCTTGGGGGGAAAGAACTCTTTCTTCCTACTCATATCTGTATTCCCAGTGCTTATCACACACAGCTTGTCGACTGTTGGCTCACTTCATATTTCTTTTTTTTTTTTTTGCTTTTTGGAGGGCAGTTGGGGTTAAGTAACTTGCCCAAGGTCACACGGCTAGGTTTTTGTTTGTGTGTGTTAAGTACCTGAGGCCAGTCCTTCTGACTGCAGGGCCAGCGCTCTACTCACTGCGCCACCTAGCCGCCCCCTCACTTCATATTTCTTAACAACCTGGAGTATGAAGAAACCGTCTCTGAGTCTTTTCACTTCCCCCTGGAGGGAGGCCAGACTCTTACCTGGAACACAGATAGCCATCCCTGGTTCTGGCAGAAATATAAGACCTACACAATTGATGCAAGTCTTTGCACAATTTTTCTATTCTCTATAACAGTGGAGATTTTCAGCTTTCTTCTTTGAACTATTTGTGAGTGTTTATACCTCCATCCTGAGAACATGGTTAAAACTGGCATAACCACCTCATAATAACTTGATGATGCCTGCTCAACTTCCTTTGTTTAGTCTCAGCAACTCCACAGTCACACCCATTTCCCCTACAGCTTGGTACCAAACTCCTATCTCATCCCATTTTCCCTACCCATTTGCTTTAAATCATTTCACTTGCCTTTTCTTATTTACTTTGTCTTGTTTTGTCAACTGCATTCCCCTTTTCCTTCCTCTTCAGGTTCTACATCCCAGTCCTCCTTGAACCTTTTATACCTTCCTTAATTTTCTTAATTCTTCTTCCCTTTTAACTGAGTAGAATCTGGACCCAGTTTTTGTCTTCCTTCAAATTTTCCTCAATTTCTCCTCCTCAAATTAAACCTCTGAACTACTTCACTAGTTTAAATCCCTCCAAGTTACCATGATTTCCTTGTTTTCTTTCTTTTTTTCCCCTTTTCTTTAAACTTCCAGTACTTAGCACAGTCCCTGGCACACAGCAAACAATTAGTAAATGCTTATTGACTTGACTTGCTTTGTGTGAATTCCTTGCCAAGTCATAGAAAAATCCAGATGGAGCCCCAAATAAAACCTCTCCATGTGTCCCTCCCACACACTGGGGGCACCAAATGGAGAGTCAAACTCCCTCTCTCCCCTCTCCCTCCTCCACCCCACCCCACTAGCCTGATATGTAATAATAGTATATGAAGGTGAAAAAGGCTCTCCTTAATCAACCAAGTTATAGCTCTAGAGTTATAAAGGATCCTATAAGTTATCTAGTTTCAACTTTTGATTTTACAGATGAGGAATTAAGGCTCAGAGAAGTAATAAATATGGGGCCCTTCTGTCTCTGATGTTTATTTATATACCCTATAGTGGGATCTCTGGACCAAGGGGTATTAACAATTTATTGGCTTTTTAAAGATAGGATTTTTCCAAGCAGCTAAGAAGAAAAAACATAAGCTCATAGACTTGGAACTGGAGAGAACCTTGGAGGCCCTGGACTAACATGGGAGCTGTGGGAATAGATACAAAGGACTGGATTGAAGATAGTGAAGATAGAATAATGGCAGGATTTGGCAACTGATTGACTCTGTGGAGTGAAGGGGAGTTAGTACAGGATAACACCAAGATTCCAAACCTGGGGGACTGGAAAGATTGGTTGTGCCTTGGCCAGAAATAGGCAAATTTGGGAGAAAAAGAGGGTTTTTGGGAAAAGAAAATGAGTTCTGTTTTGGACGTGTTGATTTTGAGATGTTGCTTAGAGATATAATTTGAAATGTCCAATAGGCAACTAGTGATTCAGGCCCGAATTTTGGGGGTGAAAATGGCTGAAGATACATCTTGGGGACCATCCAGAGTCAGGCACCACGATATGGATGATGTGCTCACAAAGGAGGTTGAGAAGCCATTACATAGATAGGAAGATAAACTGGATAGAGAAGTGACATGAAAGCCTAGAGTAAAGAGAGTGTTCTGGAGACGGTAGCCAGTGTCAAATTTAACACAAGAGGTCAAGAGGGATGAGGACTGAAAAAGACCACCTGATTTGGCAATTAAAAGACCATTGGCTAATGTGAAGATGTTTTGCATGACTTCATATGTATAATACATATTGGATTTCCTGCCTTCTCAATGGATGAGAAGGGGGTGGAGGAAAGGAGAGAATTTGGAATTGAGAATAAAAATTCTAATTTTTAAGAAATTAATGAAAGACCATTGGTAACTTTGGAGAGAGCAGTTTCTGTTAAGTGATGCTTTTGGAAGTCAAATGAAGAAGGTTTGAGGAATGAGAAGAGAGGCAGTGGAAGCAGTGACAGATCCCAGGGAATCTTGGTTTTGGCAAGATACTAATGCTTGTGTCTTTCTGGAAGCAAGATGAACATCATTGAACCTGTAAATGCACAAGACCACTAAAGCAAGGGCCCCTCCCTACATACTCCTCTTCAAAGAAAGCAACCACAAATGGCTTAATTAGTTCCGGCTGTCCTGGCTCCCTGAACTTGAAAGTTGGATTGTGAAAGGCTGGTTTATTTAATGAAAGTACACGTGTATGTGCTAGGTAACACAACCCAGATCTCCCTTGTTAAAGATCGAGGTGCCTTATAATTAACAAATGGATTCTCCTGGAGAAAATAAGACCCAGGCCTCATCATTAACCAAGGGAAAAAAAAAACCCAAGCCAAGTGTCAGTCTCCTTTGAAGTCTGCAACAAAATCATGTCTGTCAGACCCAGAAAGAATGAGATGGAGAGATGAAGGAACAATACCTGGGTTTCTGGGAACAGGAAATATGGACAGAGAGCTCTCTTGCTACCATGTGGCCTGGCTCATGGAAGGACACCTTCTCTTAGAGTTTTAACAACAAAAGGATCTTCACTCAGCACCTTCCATTTCCACCCTCCTGGAACTTATTAAAAAAAAAAAAAGCTTTAAAAAGCTACAGATTTAATAGGCAGAAAAATTGTTTCAAACTTGAAAGGCTTAATGATTTACAGTCTTATACTTAATTCCATTACTTAATGTCTTTTTCTAGAGGATGACAGTATTTTGTTTTGTATTTAAGTGAGGCAGGTAGGAAAATGTTTTTGTTGGTTATTTTTTGTACCCCATCCTTTCACTATGTAAATGAAGCTACTAAAGTTCTCATTGCTTTAGAGCATTTTATCCCACAACTTTTGTGAGAGTCTTTAGGTCAACAATCTTGCTTATTTCCATTTCTTGCTAAGTGAAGATGTAGGTTGGCATTTTTTTATTGCTATCTAAAAACTTATTCAGTCAATAATCAATAAACATTTATTAAGCATTTACTACCTACCAGGCATTGTGCTAAGTGCTGGGGATACAAAGAAAAGGAAAAAGACAGTTTCTGTCCTCAAGGAGCTTAAAATCTAATGGATTCTAAGTGATTACAAATGTAAATTATGATTATATAATTATGAATTATAAATCTTAAGTGATAAGCTGGGGGTTTTGCCAGCATTCATTCTATAGCAGCTTCTCAAAATCATTTTAAAATTAATTTTAAAATATGAACTTAATCAACACATTCAAATATATGAAACTATGAACTTGTTATATAGTTTGTTTTTTTTAAAGTGTGAAATTTGACAAACTAGTAACTGAATTGCCCAGTTTCTGTACCATTCTGAACTTTTAAAAATTTTTTTCCATTTTCCCCCTGTCACTTCCCACTAACTTACCTCTACAGACTCCTCCCCCTTTGCAATAAGTATAATTAACAAAAGAAAACAATACATTTGCTATGTAAGCATCTCTCACTCAGCACCTGTTTCATCACCTTTTGCTTTTTTTTTTTTTAATCGATCCTTTGAAGTCATAGTTGGTCATAAGAGTTCAAAACCCTCATCCGAGTTTTTTTCTTTTACTTACATTAATGGGGTCATCCGTGGAAATTGTTCTCTCGATTCTGCTTATTCCCTTCTGAACTCAGTTTTCCTATTTATCATTTCTTCCATTATAGTAATACTCCACCACATCCATCTACTGTAATTTCTTCAGCCATTCCCCACTTCCTTTACAGTTACTTGCTATCACGTGTTGTGGTAAACAATTTTGTATGGGTGGATTCTTTTCTGTCTTTGCTCTTTAATGTTCAAAATCAATTTCCGTGGTAGATCCGTGGTAAGACTTTCTAGAGTTTAATTTCCTCCTTTCGGTTTTATATCAGCTATTTCTACCTTTCCCCCATTCACACTCTCCCTGTGTAGCAAAGAAAAATATTGGAGCAAAACCAGACACCCTATGTCTGGTGTCCTGTCTCATTTCACATATTCAGCTCTCTGCTGAAGTGGGGGTTAGTTGGGGGTGTTCCATCATTACTTCTCCACGAGGGAGATGGTCACATCCCAACTCTGCTGACTTTCGGTGTGGTTTTTGATGTTGTTTACAATAGTGTAGTGCTGTCTCCCATTAACTTGCTTCTGCTTTCTTCATTCTGCACCAATTCATCAAAGTCCCACCCAGTTTAAATTAATAAATTAAATTCATATACCAGCATTTGTTGAGATATTACCGTCACTCTATGGACACTCGTTTTTTCCATTTTTTTTAACCATGAAAAGCATTGCTAAGAATATATGGGGAGGGGGTGCATTGTTCAGTCTTGGATCATATGCCCAGTAGTGATATATTTAGAATAAAGGGTATGGACAGCTTAATGACTTCTCTCACATAATTCCAAATTATTTTCTAATTTATAGTTATACACACAGCATATTTAGAATGCCTGACTTCCTCTTCGTTGTTTAGTGATGTCTGACTCTTCATGACCCCATTTGGGGTTTTCTTGGTAGAGTTATTGGAGTGGTTTACTTTTCCAGCTCATTTTTATATGAGGAAACCGAGGCAAACAGGGTTAGGTGACTCACCCAGAGTCATACAGAAAGTGTCGAAAGCTGGATTTGAACTCACGAACATGAATGAGCCTTCCCAATTCCAAGCCCAGTGCTCTACCCACTAGGACACCTTGCTGCCCTACTGCCTATTTAACAATGGTTAAAGTGGAAATGTTTAATAGGATTGTACAACTATAGCCCATATCAGATTGCATGCCATTTGGGGGAGGGGAGAAAATTTAGAACTAAAATCTATGAAAGTAAATGTTGAAAATTAAACATAAATTTAAAATACAACAAAATAACTTGGAGAAGGAAATGGCAAATAGAACCCTGACCCAAACCCAATTGTTAAAATCCCATCTTCTATAGGAACCCATCTTAATTCCAGTACCTCCCTTCTTTGCTTTTTCATCATCCTGCTTATATAGTTTGTCCATTTGCTTGTTTTCTCTCCTATTGGACTGTAAGCTCCTTGAGGTCTGGGAGGTCTTTGCCTCCTTTATTTATCTCCAGTGCTTAGCATATAGCAGGTGCTTAATAAATGTCTATCTTATGAGAACTATTGAAGGTGTTAAAAGTCTTCCCTGTGATTTGCTAAATATGTGACCCAACCCAAGTTACTTGATCTTTCAGCCCCTGGCTACAAAATTGCAGGAGAGTTAAGGATCTGCATTGGTGGAGGGCATTTCCTCACTAGGAGTTCCCTATGCCGTTCAAATCAGAGGTCCCACCAAAATTAAAAAAAAAAAAAACCAACCCCCCAAACTTTTCCTCTTCCATGGGCAAGAAAAACAAATTTGGATGAAAATGTTTTGATACCAGAAGTTAAAGCAGTTTTCATTACTGTCCTTTTAATGATCAAAATCGAGTTTATCATGCCCTAATTGTTCCAAAGTAGACTTGGTTCACAGCACTGGCCTTCAGAAATGCCCACTAAAGATGTTACCTGAAAATCTGAGGAAGAGTGGTGTTTTTTCTAGTTTCTAAGAATGGAATTTGAATCCTTAGGGAGTGTTCCAAAAGTGGCACTGTGAAATTCTTGAGTGTCTGCATTGGGAGACACATCATAGCCATCATAGCAAGAGTTTTTTTTTTTCCTTAAGAGAAGTTGGCAGGTGGTTCTATATTTTGAACCATGGAATGACTCTACCTAGGTAATGGAAAATGTTAGCACACCTGCCGAGAAGCCTGATTTAACCCCGCTGCCAGCCTGCAGTACTAATCATTAACAATCATTAAATGTTACCTGGAAGCTGTAAAGCACTTAATATCTGTGAAAATGCTTTTAATGGTGTAATTGCATTTGACCCTCTTTATGTGAAGTCCCACACCAATGGAGGAAGAATGACTCAACAACAGTTTGGGGAAAAAACATCTCAGAATTTTGGTGGACTAACAGCTCAGTGTGAATCAACTATGGCATAGCAGCTCCCCAAATGTGATCGTTAGCAACACTAAAAGTGTCTATTATGGGAGAGGAAATTGTATTCTCACCTGGTCTCATGTCAATCTAAAGTATTCTCATTTTAGGAGGAGACTTCGACTGGGTGATGGATTGGAAAGAAACCACTGGACTGATGTTTGAGTCCTTGCTTGGCTGTTTAGTATTTAGGTATGAATTTGGGCAAAGGTCAATTAACACCTTTGATCCCCAGTTTGGAAAGTGGCATTTGGATAGTGAATTTTCAAAAGTGAGAGATTCTCATTTGGAAAGTGACAGAACTGCACTAAATGATCTCCAAAAGGTCCTGTGATCCAAACTGAAGAAGGTCTAGAAAAGGGCTAACCAGGCTGGTGAGTAATCACAGCATCTCAGACTTGGAAGGGGCTAGAGACTTTTAACAGACATCTATTAATCCATACCCAAAAGGAATCCCTGGAATAACATACCCAAAAAGTGGTTGTCCAGCCTGTGCTTAAATACCTCCAATGAGGAATGACCCAGTACCTTCCCAATCAAACCATTCCACTTTTGAATAGTTTTAATTGTTAGGAAATTTTTCTCGACATCAAGCCTAAATTTGCTTTTTGAGCAATGACTTCTGGTTCTGCCCTTCAGAGCCTAATAATAATAATAATAATAATAATTATAATAATTAGTAGAAGATTGCTTAGACCCTCTTCTACTCCATAGCCCTTCAAATACCTGAAGAAAGCTATTATGCCCCACCCCTTAATATTCTTTTTTTCTAGGTCAGACATAACAGGCATTTATTAAGCACCAGTTATAAATATATATATTCTCCTATTAGGAGAATACAACACATTCACAGGTAAATACCAGAGATGTACGTGGGAAGGCAGTATTGTTTGTCCTTTCATCAGGAAGGTGATGCCGTGACTTGCAAGTGAACTGGATCTGAGTGAAGAAAGTCTGTGCACAGTCACCAGCCTCACTTTCCCCTCCAGAACCATCTGGATCCAGTGGCCAGATACAGATCAGGAAGACTAGAAAGGCCAGGGAGGACACTAACAATTAAGAGGATGAAGAAAGACATCTTAAAGGAGATAACACTAGAATTTAGTCTTGGGTCCTCTGAAAAGCCTATGGGGGCAGGTAACATGAGACAGGTAATCCATAACTTGATTATTCTGTGCCTCAGTTTCCTCATCAGTAAAATGAAAGGATCTATTGTCCCAGGGTCCCTTTTCTGGTTCTACTTATTATTAATCTCCCTAGGAATTAATCCAATGGTGCCAAAATTGTCACCATCGTTGGGAGAAGTAGAGAGCTATTGGGAGAGTGAGAGAACCTATGTGATTTGGGACATCCTGAAGAAAATCTCATAACAACATATAGTAAGACCATTGAACTGGGAGTAGTGTAATCCCTGCTACTAGGGGGGCTGAGGCTGGTGTTGATTAAGCTTGGGAGTTAATTCTGAGCTGCAGTAGGCCTAAAGTCAATCAAGGGTCCTCATTAAGTCCAGCCCCAGTAGTATGAGCCACCAAACTGCCTAAGGAGGGACAAACCGGCCCAGGGCAGAAACAACAGGTCAAAATTTCTATGCTGATCAGTAATGAAAACTGGCCATCAGTGACCACCACACACTCACTTCCAGCCTTGGCAAGGTAGGAGGGCTAAGTCTCCATCAACACAAAAATAAATGAGGGGAAGACAGATTTTAACATGTCCTTAAATGTCAGCCGGAACAAAGTGGGAGAGAAGAACGAACCTACTTCTATTTCCGTTCTAGAATATCAGATACAGGGTAAGGATTTTAAACCAAAAATTCAAAGTGGAAACAACACAGAGTGACCTTTCCTAAGGAGGCAGTGAAAGTGCAATAGTTGAAAAAGAACCAATGTACCCTTCTTTCAACCCATCCAAATGGGCCACAAGCTCTTCCCCCTCCCACCCAGTGATCTTTTGATGCAGGTTTCTTTAATTATTTGTAGAATGTTATTAAATAAAAACACACAAACACTAAATAAACAACAACTGCAACTTTAATAGGTGGAACCACAATTTACCATTTCAGAAACAATTTTAAGGGGAAAGTATTTTCCCTATAAAAATAAAATTAAACTTGTCAAAATTATAAATAGTATAACTTTAAAAAAAAAACTTTTTTTTACTTTTACAATTTAAAATGCTTCCCTGCATTACCACCATCTTTTTTAAACCTTTTTCCTGTACCTTCACACACTGAATATCAACAACACTACAGCAAAGCTTAGGTCATTTAACATAGCAACTGGTAAAAAATAAACTCAAAACATTTCTTTGGCTAGACCTGACCTTTTAAAAAAATTCTTTTTTTTTTTAAACATTTAAAAGCTGCTGCAATAACCAGTGTTGTGGGGGGAATGGGGAATGGAGAACACAACAAAATCAATCTTTCTAGACCTGCAAATTTCAATACAGTAAGTTTTCCAAATCATAACTTGTAGTGCATTTAAGACAACCACTGAGGTTTCTGGATCATATAAAATGCGGATGCCTATTTTACAGACAATCTACTTCAAGTAAAAAAAAAAAAAGATAATTCACAGATACCCATCAGCTACCACTGTTAGATCCTAAGAGTGTTCAAAACAGGAAAAATCAAAGCCAAACTGGGACAGGCTAGTCAAAAGTCAGGTGGTGGCTGCTAAGAAAATACTCAAACCCAGGCTGTGGTCTGAATAATAAAAAGGAAATACCGGCATTCCCTGATCATTGCAGCAAAGTGTCTGTTGATAATGTCACTTAAAACTTCATACATGCACTACACGGTTTCATGCAAACTTGACAGACACGGCATGGCAAACATATTTGATATCGTTCTCCATTTTAAACAAGTCTTCCTTAACAGTTTCAGAAGATACGATTGTCTCAGTCACTGGGTAGTGCTGCATAACCCACAAAGGGTTAGGACAAAAGGATTGTTCTTCCTCAAGTCAGCCTGAAAATCTGGAAGTGAGAAGAGGAAGGGACGGCAAGGCACAATTAGCAGATTGAGAGGCACAGGACTGAACCACCTTGGAGTTTCGCAAAGAAGCCATTAGGTGTCACTAAAGTATTAACAATTCCTTGGGAATTTATAATAAATGTCTAAAGTAAAAAAAAAAAACGGGCAGCACCGGCCCTCTTGAACTCAATCGTAAAATTTTACTTTCTTTTTTCATGTTTCCACTGGAATAAACCATTTATGCTAGGACTACTCAAGTGTGAGAAGTTACTTGAACCTGATCTAAGGAAGGCTTCTATTGCACACCCATCCGTCTCTTTGGTTGGCTGGAACAAGCATCGGTTGTTTAAATAAATGTCTCTGTAAGAATACCAGTTACATTAACAGTCAAAATACAAATTCTTCCCCTCCTTTTCCCTTGCATGCTCTGATTGTGCCAGGGGCCAAGCAATCTTGGGTGGGGAGGGGAGAACTTGGCAACATAACACATGCCGGTTCAGTACGGGAGTTATCACAGACTCCAAAGGAGAGAGGAAGAAGAAAAATGACTGTGCACCCTCCACAAGGCTCTGAGTGCTTTAGTCTTAAAAGCCCAGAAAATAAGAATCAGCTGCAGCTTCTGACCTATTTCTTTCCATGAGAAAACAGGTGAAATAACTCATTTCCTCTAGTCTTTTCTGCTAAGGACAAAGAGACCTTCCTAGGAAACAACCTCACGTCACAGAAGCCACACAAAGGCAACAAGGTTTCTACAATTCGAAGGGAACATCACTGGGCAACACCAAAGTGTTCACAATTCCTTGGGAACTGGTCTGTGCCTCTCTTGGCTCTTTACAGAGATCTCACCAGACAGACCTACCATTCCACACCTCGTAGCTCATCCCAAATTACCTGCGGGTGCTTCTCTGCGTAGACAAAGGCCCTGGTTTATCAGGTCCAGTGACTAACCCTCAGTTCTCATGGCAACATCAGGAACCACCCTTATTAGCTGCTCTCTCAAGTCTCCCCTCCCCCAAGAAATCAAGTCATCCCACATATATAACATTTTATGCCTTAAACTGTATTGTTTTAAAAGTGAGTTACAAGCAAATTCCACATCCATCCTCTCTTACAGCTCCACTGCTGGCCACCAAAGGACCCTCATCTCAACTCAAGCCTTCAACTAACTTACTCTTTTCTTTCCTTAGGTCCACTCCATTAAAAATCCCTCAAACATTTCTCAAAAATTCCTAGCTTCCTTATGCCTTCCATTAGACACGGCTGTTTTCATGCAACATTATGAACTGTTTAACAACAGGAAAAACAGCATAGTTTGATGCTTAAAACTGATCAGATTGGATCTTTCAGCTTTTAAAAAAACAGCCAATCTGTAGATTCTTAGGCTAAAAAGCCATAAAATCATTAAAAAAAAAAAGGTAAAGGGGAAAACCATACCCTATCCTTCATGATACCCCTCATCAACAGAGGATCCTGGGGTGGTCTGATGAGTCTGCAGGGTCCCTTAGGTAAACAGGTGCCGGGTATTGAATGGGACTCAATCTAAAAATTGGGGGGAGGTACCCTGTCATCACCAAACTGTAAACCAGCCCCCTTAATAAAGAGGACACCTGCTGCCGCCGTCCCGAGTTTGTTGGGTTTTTAATTTTTGTTTTGTTTTGTTTTGTTTTTAAAGTAGCCTGCACTGTTCCTGAGTGGTCCGGGGCTGCTGTTTAATCCAGCTTCCATGTTTCTCGGAGGGCTTTTTCAAGTTTGTGCTTGTAAGTTGCATAGCGCCGTTTAAGGTTCTGAAGCTGCTCATCCTCTTCCTTGTCCAGGATGCGTAGGAAGTTCTGTAGCTCAGGAAGACTGAAGGCTTCCCACTGCAGGGGAAGAAACAGAAACAGACACACACATACACACAGGTTCGGTGAATACGCATCATCTGGTACTTCAGTGAATCAGCATTTCAAATTTTTGTTAGTGTTCAGTTGTTTCTGACCCCCACGTGGGGTTTTCTTGGCAGAGATACTAGAAAGGCTTGCCATTTCCTTCTCCAACTCATTTTACTGATGAGGAAACTGAGGCAAACAGGGTAAAGTGACTTACCCAGGGTTGCACAACTAGGAAGTCTCTGAGGCTGGATTTGAACTCAGGAAGATGAGTCTTCCTGATCCCAGGCCTGGCACTATGCACTGCATCATCTAGCTTGCCAAGTCAGCATTTACTGGCTACCTACTGTGCACATCTTAAGTGGTTAGGGCAGCTGCCCTTTTTTGGGGGGGGGGGAGTGGGGCCTCTTTTATCCCCTGCCTCAGGACGAAATAGATGAAAGGGAAAGAAATCAGACCTGAGATTTCATTGGTACAGAGAACTCCCAAGATATGGTCAATGGGTCTCTATAGCTTAGAGAGTCTCAGAAAGTTGCTTAGAGCAAGTGCCAAAAAAATTGTAGCCTCAACTAGATTAAAATATAACTGGGAAATATTTGACAGAATAATTAACATTTTATTTTTATATATCAATATACCAAATTTATTATATTTATAAACAGTATAATGTATTTATAGTAGTGTTTATATAAATTCTATATTCAAATTACATGAAATATATCATTGTACTGTGAATAAAATATATACACCTAAATATTATAATAAACAATATTCATATAAAACTTATTTTATTTATATCAAATTTATTGTTTGTATATTTATAAATATTATAATGATAACATGTTTATATGGATTCTATGTTTATGGTATATTAAACACATTCTATCATAAATATGATATAAACATAAATATGAGCATATGTTTATTAAAATTCAAACATCTTTACATTATTTTTATACAAATGAGCAAATTAAGTGAACTATATTGTAAATGTAATATATAATTAACACAATATATATTACATTTCTATAAAATCTGCTATTCTAATTTATTAGAACAATAATATTTTATTTATCAGTAAAACAAAGGTCATATTACATTTTGAGACTTCAAAAAAAATGCCATATTTGGAATCAGAGGATTTGAGTTTGTGGATTATTATCCATTATTTATTACTATCATTTGAACCTAACTTTGAAACTGTGTCAACCCAGAATGTAGCCCTGACCTCAGGAACTCTCCAGGAACGAAGGGGATGACAAGGAATTGTGGGTACCAGCAGGTCCTGGATCCACCCAAGTATTGTTTTGGGTCTACCAAAGCTTGTATTTTGGGTTCCCCTTGGGTTTTGGCTTTGCCCACATTTTATTAAATGTTTACATTTACTGATAATCTATCTCAATCCACCTAGATCTCGCATAGCTCTCTGGGTAAAACTGCTTAACTGTGGATGTGTACAGGTACCCTTGTCTAAATCCTGTATGATACACACACACACACACACACACACACACACACACACACACACACACACACCCCCGGATGAGAGGAAACCATATCACACCTCCTTTCTGGCTCACTCTCTTCCATCACAAGGAAGGCCTAATAAATTTCTTTCTTAAATTATTTCCGATTTTGGGGTTCATTCTCATGACTAAAAGATTTAAATCCCAGCTCTGCTATTTAATCTCTCTGGCACTCAAGTGTCCTCATCTGTAAAGTGAGTGCTGTAATTAGATTCCTTTCCAGATTGAAAGCTCGGATTCTGAGAGCCAGGGGTGAGGTAGAATAAATAATCAAAGGAAGGCTTCCTCAGAGTTGAGGTTTACACTGGGCTTTATAGGAAACTGAGGCTGGCAGGGGATTCTAGGTACAAGGAATGTTGTGTAGGGAGTAGGAGGAAGGACAGTTTACACCATGCTGCTTTCACCTTATTAAAAATGCTAAAAAAATAAAACAAGGGATTTTTATGCATATTATGCTAAATAAGAGTAGAAGAAAAACATGAACAAATAAGCCAGTATTATCAAGCTCTCAGTTGATCTTGAAATTATTACCAAGCAAGAGAAACCTCATATACTGTATATTTAAGAGAAGCATTGCGGCTTTGTGAACTGGGAGTTAGTTTCAGAGTCAGAAGATGGGGTTCAAGTCTCTGTCTCTGACACATACCAGCTGTGTGACCCTGGCTGAGTCATTTCTCAGTACCCCAGGTCTATATGATTATAAATGGAAGAATCGGTACCTATGATCTCTCTGGTTGAGAGAGTATCCTTCCTGGAAGCTCCCTAGCCTGTCAAAAAACAATCAAACAAAGCAGTTGGGGTTACAATTGTTCCCTTTAAAAAAAGTGCTTTATGATATTTAAACATCACTAAATTCTACTGACGTGTGAGGCGACATTCCAAAACCAGCTGAAGCTGGATCCCTCCTCAGGAGTTTATAAATTAAGTTAACCAGATGGGATCACTTAAAGGAACAATACAAATTTTTAAACTCTTTGGAGGGTAGGCAAGTGTTTGGAGTTGGAGCTTTCGGGGGAAATGCTAATATATGGATGGTCACAATGCCCTTTTAAGAATCCAAATGAGAATTCCAAAATAGTACTTTTCTGAACAATGGCAATCTGTATTCAGAAGTAAAAAAGTGACATGAATAATGTATAAAAGCAGTTTTTCCTTCTGGGTAGCTTAAAACTGCTCCATAGATCATCTCACATTAATTTCTCTCATTCATTTTTGTGTCTCATTCATCTCCGTCTTCCTGCCCAAAAGTCACTTATTATCACTTCCATTTTTTAGACAGGAGACTGAGATTAAGGGGTGGACAGATTTCTTAACTATGAAGCTAACCACTAGTCCAAGGTCATGGCAAAGCTTTTCTCCTTAGACTACACATGGCCCTCGAGGGAGGAAACTACCAAATATGTGCATTCACAGCAATATGGTACAACAGAAGACACTGGCTGGGTCAGAGTTCAAATCCTGTTCCTCTAAGCCTGAATTTCCTCCTCTATAAAATTTGAGGGCTGAACTATAGGCCTAAGAGTTTCCTTCCAGTTCCAAAGCTATTATCCTGTGAAATTTTTAAAAATATGTTTAATTCAGAGTCTTGCTAGCCAAGAAGCAGGAAACTCCTTTTTTTCTCATTTACAATGAATTAGCAAAGAAACTTTTTATTAGGAATGAACTTTAAAATGTCAACTTTCAAAATTAAGCTAACAGCAAAAGCATAAGAGTGTGAAAAATCTTTTGAGACCAACTACAAAATCCTAGTCCCCCAAATATATTTTTTGGGAGGGCAAGGCCAATTGGGGTTGAGTGATCTGCCCAGGGTCACACAGCTAGTAAGTGTTATTTTTGAGGGCAGACTTGAACTCAGCTCCTCCTGACTTAAAGGCCTGTGCTCTATCCACTGTGCCACACAACTGCCCCCAAATCCATTTTTCAAATGGGGATTTAATTAACAAATACAATATACTAATGGGAAAGAAGGGCAGATAAGATCTGTTTTTTAAAGTATGTATATAAACATTAAGTTTAATGAGAGCAAAAATAATTACTGTGTCCCCTTCTGCTTCTGAAAAACCTTTTAAAAATACCGTTCCTTCCCACCCTACCCCAAATATCAAGCAAAAAAAAAAGTTACACAAAATGTTAATGGCAGATTGACACTGGGTTTGTCCTTGCCTCCTCGTCCCACCTGGTTACAAAGGTCACCCACCAGCGAGATAAACAGGGATGGTGTACCCTAAAACAATAATAAGGAACACCGCACTCACCTCTCCGGTTTCACGTTCACGAAGAACAAAGCTCAGAGTTTCTGTCCTTGGCCCTGCTACCAAACGCAGATAAAGGGGGTGTTCTCGGTCTGAGAGCTTGCACGAGTAAACTACATAGGGAAACAATAGATCCATTTTCTAGAGTGCTTATTTAATCAGTAAACTAGCCTGCTTCCCAACCGCCAAAGAAAATTTATCCACTATACCCTGGTCCCATCTTAATACAATTGGCCTGTACTAAAATGAATGAATTGACATCACGGGCAGGTAACAAGTCAGATAAAAACAGACAATGCAAAGCATAATTAGTCCTGTTCTCATTATTTCCAGGGGGAAAATGATCAATTAAGTCACACGCTGAAGCTTTTTAAAAAGACTGACAAGAACATGGGGTCTGGTGTATGAAAAAAATCAAGCCAATCTTTTCACATTCAAGGTCGACAGCTTTAATTTAAAAGTATGTATATGCGCATATGCACTATATGTACATATGCCTATGCCCAGAGGAAAATGCCAGTCAAGTTTTTCTGTCTGCTTGGCTAGAAAAAGTATTAACAGGCAAAGGTATATTTTAACAGGGCTAACTAACATTGTTAAGTTGAGCAGCAAAGAAAAACTGAGCTGGCAGGATGAAAGTGCCCCCTGTGATCTCCGGACACTCCCCACCACTCCTCCCTAGCACTGGAGGAACGACAAACAGCAGGTGTGGAGGTCCTTTGTGGAGGACAGACTTTTCTAAGTGGGCAACAGTAAGGTAGAAGTCCATTTCCTACAGCTGTTTCAAGCTCTACCCAGGAACACTAGAGGGAAAAAAAAAACCTTAAGAGAGTGACTAATGAAATATAGATACTTCAAAGTCAAAGGAACATTGCGGATAAACAGCGTTTGCTGGCATTTACTTGTAGACAACATCCAACAATGGACAGATATATTTATTCCCTTTTGACTCATCTCTGATAAGAAAGATGGAGGACCGAAAGGGATGTGGGTGTGATATTCTTCTCTGCCCCAGAGGATGAATGTCTCCTTTGTGCCCTGCCAAAGCATGGCTCGGGCACAGGAGACCGGTGCCCTCCGACCTCATGGAACTGCCAGGTATACAGACTAACGGTGAAGCATTTCTAATTTAAAAGGTCTCAAAGGCTACTTCCTAGCAAGAGTCAATGAATTCTGTCCTCTTTGTGAAAAGCTAGAAGTCTACAAATACATGATAATGCATATACTCTCCAAGTGGGCACTAGGGTGGGTGGTTTTGCTAAATTGTTTTATCCCATGCTACAAGGGGGAGGGCTGGGCAGCCCTGTGGATAAGTGGATAGAGGGCTGAGCCTGGATCCAGTTAAGATCTTTGTTGAAATCAGCACTAAAACACTAGCTGTGTGACTCTGTTTCCTCATCTATAAAATGAACTGGAGAAGGAAATAGCAAACCACTCCAATACCTCTGCCAAGAAAACCCCAAGTGGGGTCATGAAGACTTGGATATGTGTGAAATGACTTAACAACAAGGTCAGAGAGAGAGTTCAATATAGGGGGTATATTTTGGAAACTTACTATGATATAAAATAGCTCATTCTTGCTTTCTCTGTGTGTGTGTGTATATATATGTGGGGGGGAAGAGGGATATATTTTGGAGTTTCAGTGGGGTGTGAGTCTTCTAAGGCCCCATTTGGGAGCTTTCTTGGCAAAGATCCTGGAGTGGTTTACAGTTTCCTTCTCTAGCTTATTGTACAGATGACGGCATGGAGGCAAATAGGATTAAGTCACTTGGCCAGGGTCACTCAACTAGAAAGTGTCTGTGGCTGGATTTGAACTCATGAAGATGAGTCTTCCTGATCCTAAGCTCAGTGCTCTATCCACTGGGTCACCCAGCTACCCCTTGTGTGTAAGTATGTGTATATATGTATGCATTTATATGTACACATGTTAGAGGTAGGAGGGACAATCATCGACTAGCTGGATCATGCTACTACCACCACCACCACCTAGTATTTATATAGTACCTAACTATGTGCCAAACACTGTGTTAAGCCTTTTATAAATATTAAAATTAAATATTTAAAGTATTTAATATTAAATAAATATTAAACACATATTAAATATCTATTGATCCTCGCAACAACCTTGGGTAGGGAGGGGTTATTATTATCCCCAATTTACATTTGAGAAAACTGAGTCAAACAGAGATTAAGTGATCTACCTAAGGTCACACAGCCATTAAGATTCTGAGGCCACATCTAAACTCAGTGCTTTGGCTCTGGAGTGAGAGTACACAGATTTTTATCCCATCCCTGAAACATCTTTTTTTTCTGCAACTCTGGTCCAGTGATTTAAACTCTCTAGGATCTTACGTGTGATTTTGTCAAACAGAAAGGAAGTTCCTTGCGGCAGAAACGGTTTCATTTTCATCTGTGTATTCCCAGTGCCTAATATGGTACCTGGTACAACATAGGTATTTAATATTTGCTTATTAATCAGTGAAAAAAAGTAGCATAAGGATGGACAAGCCAGGGTCGGAAATGTTAAGAGGCAATGGGGAGCCACTATGGGGTCCCTTGGCACGGGAATGAGGATGATAAAAAGGCACAGGATAGGAAACAGAACAACTTAAACAGCAGCATACCTTGATCTTCCTTATGGCAACGTTTATAAAGTGCAAACTTGGCCGGGCTTTCAGACACTAGAAATTTCTTGAGCAAGGCCTCAATAACTTCCCGGACAGTGTTGGTACTGCTGATGTGAAGGGTATTCATGCAGCCATTATTATTGAAAGCTTGCTTTTCCGGGTTCCGAGAAGTCAGTGCACTGATAGGTCTGCACAAATCCATCTGAACCTTGATGAAGCCAGTGTAAATCCCATTGGAATTCTGTAGCAGGAAGACAAAGAATATGGTTCCAGTCAAGCCCTGGAGTTTGGAAAGCATTAAAATGAGATGGGAGTTGGGGCCGGTATCAAGCAAAAAAATCTTCCTCCCTATTTCTGTTCTTGTATCTTGGTGGTAGATTTCCTCTAAAGATTTTCCCCCAGAGAGAAAGGGCCTACGTGTGGGCTGGTGTTGAGAGGGTGGGCCACAAAGTCAGGAAGACTCCACTTCAAAGTCTCGCATTTCAACCCATAACTAACAGTGTGACTGCTGACAGTTCACTTAACCTCTCCCTGCTCTTGGCAGTTTTCTAGTGTTGTGGTCTTAGATCAGCTGCTAAACATTAAAATGAATTTCCATGCTGAAGGTTCCCTAAAACAATGAAATTATAGCTCAGGATTTTAAAAAAAAAATATAGAGACCTCAATGGAAGGCACTATATAGGGCACAATGTGTAGGGCACACAGCCCATGAGTCAAGTCTGTTAGGCAGATGGGGAAGTTTTAGAAGCTTCTCTGTGGGCTTTGATATGCTTATGTCTTTCTGAGACCCATTAAGGCAATACCTCCATTCAAATCCCTGCTGGCCAAACGATGAAATTTATTAAGGCTAATGAGAAATATTTGGCTGGGTGCACAAAGGAGGTATCCCCATCATCAAAGACGGTGAACCCTTTGGGGGAAAAAAAAAGAAAACCACAATTATAACTTTATGACAATCCTAACCAAAAAGGCTAAACCAAGAGGCTGGAGCAGATCACTTGGGGTAGCTGTTACTGTATATGCACGATTGTTTTAGACATCATTTCTTGCTTAAAGGATCAACATCAATCAGGTTATGATTAACTTTCAAGATTAAGTAAGTCACATTCAGACTGTAAAAGTTAACCTCTGGGAAGCAGAAACATTTATTCATAATGTATAAATGGAATTATAATCTCATTTCTTGGGCTGCTAAAAAGAACCGTAGTAAGGAAGCTGGGGTAAGTTAAGGTCTTTTGGGTCAGAGGGCAGCATTAGTGGATATGTTAAGAGTCTACTGATTTAGAGAATGGCAACAAAGGAGAGGTAAACTGAGGCTTCTTCCCATGGCAATTTCTGCCAGGCTGCGAGAGAACAACAGAACCTTTTGGCACTTTTGGAGGCACATGGACGACAGATGTTCAAAGGGAGGCTTCCTGGGAGAAGGCTTATGGGGACATATGGCCATGATCCTCAAGAGGGAAAAAAAAGTAAGTAAAGGATAAATGGAATCCATTCATTTTGTTCCCAGCTACTCAACGTCTCCTCTTTACCTTCTAAACTCCTTCCTACAGCCACTTGGTAGCCTCAATTACAGGGACTCCATGATTTTTTTTCAAAAATACTTTATTAACTGTATTTCAATATAACTGGTTTCCTCAGTAACTCTAGGGATTTTATTTTATGCATTTAAAAACATTATTCCAAGAAGAGGTTCACAGGCTTTACCAGACTGCCAAAGGGGGCCAATATATGCAAAAAAAAAAAAAGGTGAAGGATCTCTGATCTAAGAGCCTTTTTATTACCTCCCTTCTGTTTCCTCTCCTCCTGTTTAATGTGATCATATCAGTGTTTCTATGGCATCTGGTTTCACCCTGTACAATGCAAATCCAATGTGCGAAGGTCACTGAATAAGGGATCCCGTGGATGAAGTGAAATAAAGGTCACCAAGGAAATCATTAATTTTAACAAGTGATCCAAGGCATTTGTAGCCTTAAAGGCAGAAAGCCAAGGCTCCATCACCAAGCAGATAAGCGAAACAAAGGCCTCCAGAAGGCCAGAAAGGAGAGCAGGAATCTGTCCCAAGAGAGTAAGAAGCCTGGAAAACCATCCTGAGGAGTCAGGAGGGATGCCCTAAGGGCACTGGTGTTGCTGTCACAACCTGAAACGGCAGGTGCTTGGTTCATCCACTCCAACATATGTTCAAAAGAAACAACAGGGTCCAAGAAAAGTAATTTTCAAAAAAATTAAAATGGTAGAGCACAAGCTGATATAGTGTTCATTAATTAACTGCTGACTTTTCAGGGCCCATTGTGGAACAGCAGACAAAGAAGCAATCTTAAAATCAGGAAAACTGTCCAGTCCTGCCTCTGCTAACACACTGTGTGATCCCTTCAACAAGACATGGAATCATTTCATGTCCTGGGCAACTTCTGCGTTGTAAGCTGCCGAGGAGGTGCCAACTTGCACCAGTGGAAGGAATTCCCAATATCAAAGAAATCACAGGTCTAGCGCTTCTTCCCGATTACCTTTTTTGGGCCTCCTGTTATGGAGCTGAAGTTATCCAAGAAGTCAAGTAGAATTCCAGGTAGCCAAGCTGAGTTTCCTTCCTTTTCTCTCTTAAGTATGTTCTAGTTGCCTTCTGTCTTCTAGCCTCCCTGCCCATCTTTGAGTTATTTGGGGTTGTCCCAAAAAAGGGCATGGGGTTCATCCTGTTGTACATTGGGCTGGAACTCCTTACTCTATTAGAGCCTAGGTTATTGTATCAAATGAAGCTGCTAACTTATTAAAAAATCCACCTTTCGGGGGTAGCTAGGTGGTGTAGTGAATAGAGCACCAGCCCTGGAGTCAGGAGGGCCTGAGTTCAAATCCGACCTCAGACACTTAACACTCATTAGCTGTTGACCTTGGGTAACCCTCTCCAAAAAACCAAACCAAACAAAACAAAAATCCACCTTTGTTCACAAAGCTAATGAGTATTCAAAGCACACATGAACCTATGACTCTCCTGACTCTAAAGGCTCTTTCCATTAGTCTTTCATACAAGACTGTCTATTTCTTTCTTTACTTTTTTTTTTTTTTTTTTTGCAGTTGGGGTGACTTGCCAAGGTCACACAGCTAGTAAGTGTTAAGTGTCAGAGGCCATATTTGAACTCAGGTCCTCCTGAATTCAGGGCCAGTGCTCTATTCACTGTGCCACCTAGCTGCCCTGTCTCTTTCTTAATCCGCTTTTAAAAAGCTGTGAATATTAAGGGGGAAGAAAAACTTTGGAAAATCTCGGTATGGTTCTTCCCCTATTATTGTATTAGTTTATTTTAAAATTTTATTTTCCAAATTCTCTCCTTCCAGCTCCTCCTCTACCCATTGAAAAAGCAAGAAATACAATACTCATTATATATATGAAGCCATGCAAATGATATTTTGTCATTACTCATGTTCCAAGAAAAAAAGATTTTAAAAAAAGGAAAAATATATGCTTCCATATGCAATCTAAGCTCATAAATTCTCTATCTGGAAGTAGATAGCATTTTACTTTTTTTTAGGTTTAGTATTTTTTTCCCCAATTACATGTAAAAACAAATTTTAACATTCGTTTTTGAAATTTTAAGTTTTAAATTCTGTCCTTCCTTCCTCACTTCCCCCCTATTGAGAAGCCAAGCAATTTGATATAGGTTATACATGCGTAGTCACAGCATTTTGCTTAGTAAGTCCTTTGTAGTTGTAGTGAATCATTGTACTGATCAGTTACCAAGCCTAGACTAACTTATAATCTATATTATTATTTTTTTTTTGTTTTTTTTGGAGGGCAATTGGGGTTAAGTAACTTGCCCAAGGTCACAGGGCTAGGTTTTTGTTTGTGTGTGTTAAGTGTCTGAGGCTGGATCCGAACTCAGGTCCTTCTGACTCCAGGGCCAATGCTCTACTCACTGCGCCACCTAGCCATCCCATAAGTCTATATTATATACGAAGATATAGTACTGGGTAGACTTTTCTCTTGGTGCCACACATTTCACTTTGCATGAGTTCATATAGGTCTTCCTAAGTTCTTCTGAAACTACTGCCTTCATCATTTCTTATAGAACAATAATATTCCATCACAATCATATACCTTAACTTGTTCTGCCATTCCCCAATTGATGGGCAATCCCTTCAGTTTCCAACTCTTTGCCATCACAAAAAAGAGCCACTATAAATATTTTTGTATATGTTATCTCTCTCTCTCCTTCCTTCCTTCTCCTGGAGGTAGACACTGAGTAATGGTATTGCTAGCTCAAAGGGTAAACAAACTTTTATACCCTTTTGTGCATAGTTCCAAATTCTTCAGAATGGCTGGATTAGTTCACAACTCTACCAACAATGTATTAGTATCCCTACTTTCCCACAATCCCTTCAGCATTGTCCTTTTCTGTCATCTGATGCCAATTTGATGAGTGTGAGGTGGTACCTCAGAGTTGTTTTAATTTTCACTTCTCTAATTATTTGTGATTTGGAGCATTTTTTTTTCAGGTGACTGTTAATAGTTTGGGTTTCTTCCTCTGAAAACTGCTTTTTTAATCCACTGGAGAATAGCTCCTATTTCTTATATTTGACAGTTCTCTATTTGAGAAATAAAAGAAACTTTTTTTAATTTTTAATTTTTAAATTTTTTCTCAGTTTCCTTTTCTTCTACTTTTGGCTACATTAGTTTTGTTTGTGCAAAAACCTTTAATTTTATGTAATCAAAATTATCAATTTTACTTCTGTTTCTTGTTTGGAGAAGGCGTCTTCAATGATTTTTAAGCTACAGAGAAGGTGTCGACCTTTATAGAAGAAATTTATTCACCTAGAAGTTCCCTTTTCCATTCATGTCTCTCCCAATAAAATAATAAAGTCAGTTTTTGGTAATGCTCTGTATCCCCCCGGCCTAGCATACAGCCATTCTCAGTCATGTCTGACTCTTTGTGACCCCATCTGGGGTTTTCTTGGCAAAGATACTGGAGTGGTTTGCCATTTCCTTCTCCAGATCATTTGACAGAAGAGGAAACTGAGGCAAACAGGGTTAAGCGACTGGCCCAGAATCACACAGAATAAGTATCTGAGGTCAGATTTGAATTTAGGAAGATGAGTCGTCCTGATTCCAAGTTGGGTACTCTATCCAATGAGTCACTTAGTAACCTCAAAGCAAACAGCAGGTACTCAATAAATGCTTGTTGATTGACTGGATCTGGTCAGCTCATTGTCACCCAAAGCCTTTATTCCAATCCCTAGCACTTCCTCCTCTAATAACTAAATACAATGACAAGATACAGTGTTGTAGAAAGCTTATCATTTTTTATCTGGTAAGAAATCCTTTATCCTCTTCCTGTGAAAATGAAAAATTAACCAACCCAATGATAGCTAAGCATTAAATTTTACAAACTACTTTGTGCTCGCTCACGTGTGTGTGTGTGTGTGTGTGTGTGTGTGTGTGTGTGTGTGTGTACACTCCCAATCCCAAAACCCCTGCTTAGATAGATACAGATACTCCAACTTGATCACCTTCCAAACTCTAGGCAAAATATCTCTTTCCCTGACACTTTCAAGTCTATTTTTGCAAGATCAACTTACAATGTCTTGTTACCAACGGAATTACCACCTATTGAACAGGCTGGCGCCGATCAGACAAGTTGTTGAAGATATCTGATGATGTGCACAATTCTTTAAAAGTCCAAATCTTAACACAGTGCCTTACTTTTTAAGAGGACCCAAGAAGAGGTCTTTTCCCCAACTTCAGGGCAGGCCATCAGGCCCACCTCTGAAACAGAATCAATGAGAAGGATGAGAAAGCACTCAGCCTCCATGGCACACCTCCTCTGGATCAGACCACTGCTCATTTTCATCCAGAGATGCGAAATGTACCAGTTGTTCACATTCACCGAAACTGCGAAAAGTGGGACTCTTACCAAGGTCATCTTCAGTTTGTCTGTAACAGCTAAATTGTAGTTGTGAACCTTCTCTTTGATTTCTTCTTTGCTGAGATAATTGTGGGTTTCCTTCTCTTTCTCAACATCCTAAAAAGAAAAACAAACCACACCACCCATTAGCAATCGGAGAGAAAACTCGATAAGCTGGGGTTCCTTTTCCACTGCAGGGAAGAATGGCCTTGATGCACTTAACCTTGAAACGCACCTCACACCTCCAACCTGGCTGTCAACCGGCTCAGCATATTTAAAGGCAGACACTAAAACCCCATTCATTAACACATGTGGCATTTGTTTCAAAATCTTTCCTACTAAAAAAGTTGGTTCTTGGTATGTGAAACCGTTTTGCCAAAGGAGGCAGCTAAATCACTCCCTTCTCTGAGTCAGACGGACAATTTCCATCTCATATGCTATTTAATGTACTATTTCAAAAGCATCCCCCCCCCCAGAAGAATTCATGAATCTGGATGTTCCTGATCTGCCACTCCCCTTTGTGATGGAGGATGGGAATCAAATCATCATATAATGGGCAAAGGGCAATTTAATTTCCTGAATCTCAAGTTACAAGGAAGTCATATAATCAGGGATCACAGGATCACAGACCACATGTCTATGGAAGGTCCTCTAGTCCAAATTCCTCTTTTACAGATAAGATGAGGCCCAGAGAAGGCAAAAGACCGACCCTTCTGGTCACCTAGCAACTCAAACCAAAGCCTCATGCCTTTCCCACCAAGCCATACTTTTCCCCATGTGAGGGTCAGGTGCATTTGTTGTTGTCCCAGAATGTGAGTCATGTCTGACTCTTTGTGAACTGATCTGGTGTTTTCTTGGCAAAGATAATGGAGTGGTTTCCCATTTCTCTCTTCAGCTCATTTTTACAGATGAGAAACTGAGGCAAACAGGGTTAAGTGACTTGCCCATTATCACACAGCTACTAAGTGTCTGAGGCCAGATTTGAACTCCGGTACTTCTGACTCCAGACATGGTCATTTCCTTTTCCAGCTCATTTTTTTACAGATGAGGAAACTGAGGCAAACAGGGTTAAGTGATTTGCCCAGGGCCACACAGTTAGTAACTGTCTGAGGTCAGATTTAAATTCAGGAAGAGGCTTCCTGACTCCAGGTCTGGCACTCTACCCACTGTACCACCCCCCCACACACACACACACTAGCTGCCCCAAATGTGCTTTACTGTTCTAAAACAAAACAAAATGGGAACTTTCAGTAAACTTATAATTAACTATTGTGGGGAATCACTAAAATTAAATATCGCTACTAAAAAAAATCACTAAAATCAATCAGTAAAAAGAGAATTAGCTAACATTTATAGTGTTTCAAGATTTGTAAAGCAGTTTACATATGCTATTTCCTTTCATCTTCACAACCATCCTGGGAGGTGGACACTCAATATCTCCATTATACCAATAACGAAGGCAGAGGGTAACTGATTTGCTTAGGGTCACAGGCTACTAAGTTATCCAAGGCAGGATTCAAACTCGGGTCTCCAGGACTACCGAGAGTCCCAATATATCATTCTATCCACTAAAAGGAGGTAACATATGAAAACTGATTTGAGTCAACTATGGAGATATCCAAAGGCCCAGAGTATTAACTAAGGATTAAAATGTCATCACAAGCACCCTACCCCGCCCCCCACAAGACTGCCAGGGTTGAGGACATTAGTTGAGGTTCTAAAACTCAAGAGAAAAGATTTCTCAAGTCAAAAAGAAAAAAAAGAATTGGGATAAAAGGAAATGGAAGCAGATTTTTAAAACACTCAGGAACTTGGTCTAAAAATAATCAATTCTATTGTATAAAGAGAAATTAAAATTAGATTTATTAAACTGTTCCTTCCCCACCCTCCTCCCTAAGCTTCAGAACACTTGTTTCTTACAGCCCAGACACATCATGCTTGCACAAACCCAACCCTCCCAGCTGGAGAACATCCAAGCTGGCATTTGTTCCCCAATCCTCTCAAGCAGAAACCAGGGTTATAAATACCCTAAGGATTTCTACTACAGTGCTACACTCACACCAGCACCATATATAGTCTGAAATGGTCCTTGGATTCTCAAGCTCAGGGCTGTTTAAGACTTGGAGAGGGGAACCAAGTGGGAGCGCCAGCCCATTCCCTGCGGGGAGAAGCCTGCTTGGGCACTACCTTGCTTAAGGCATGTGAGGTCACCATTTGGATTAACTCTGGGGAAAGAAGACCCACTCAAATGCACGTGCTCGTCCCGCGGTTTCTTCAGGCATGCCTCCGACCAATGTCTCTGGTGATCGTTTCTGATCAGTCAAGGAGAAGCCCACCCCTTCCCTCCTCCCAAAATCTTTCTGTCAGGGTCAGGAGTCTTAGGTTATGTACCAAGGCTGTGGATCCAAAGAGCTGGTCACAATGTCCAGGGCAGAAACTCACTCTCCTTATCAGCAAGGATTTCTACAATGCAAATGGGTATCAGCCATTCTCTCCATCCCAGAGGAAGTGAAAAACAAAGCTGTTTTTCTTCTTCCTCCAGGGAAAGAAGGTTTTGTCTTTACTTTCATCATTTCTTAATGCTTCTTGGCCTATCTATACTACAGTTTACCTAATCCAAGATGGGGAACAAGGATAAACAAATGACATTTATGCCTAAGGAAGGGCAGATCACAGGAATCAGAGGCTGCTTTCTGGTTATATTGGAAGTAACCACTGTTCCATCAAATTTAACAAAGCATGTGGATGAAAATGAATAAATTCTGCTCTCCAGGAACTGGGAGGGGATGGGGCAGAAGGAAAGGAGGGAATACACTTTGAAATTCTTTGAGATTTCCCACCTATGACCATATTCTCAATGTTTTTATAACTAGCACCAGTAAAAAGAGTCAGGCAACCGGACCCAGATGCTCTCGAAGGGCCTTATGAAGGTGGGGCTGGGTTGATTCCTTTGAGGTTGGTGTTTTGTTTTCCTTCTTTTTAATCTGAAGTATAATCAAATCAATTTTCAATTATCTATGTTAATAGTAATTACTGTAACATGTTTATTATCCTTTTGAATGATGCTTTGTTTAGATGTTAACATTAGGTTTGGGTATTCCCTAAGCAATGTAGACAGATAACTCCAGGAAATAACAAGAGAAACTTAACCTGCGTGGGGAGGAGTAGTGAAAAATGTGGGAGGAAATAAAAATAAAGAACTCCAGTTCTAACTCCTGCTCAGCTCCTGGGAGCTTTCCCCAACCTTTCTTTTTCTTTTTCTTTTAAAGATGGGAACTTTTGGAGGTTTTTTTTTAGAGAGGGGAAGGTAGGGCAATTGGGATTAAGTGACTTGCCCAAGGTCGCAGGGCTAGTTTTGTGTTAAGTGTCTGAGACCACATTTGAACTCAGGTCCTCCTGACTCCAGGGCTGGTGCTCTATTCACTGTGCCACCTTCTCTCTGTTAGTTATCTCTAAGTGTTTCTGCACTTTGTCTCCCCCACTAGACTGTAAGCACCTTGAGGGCAAGGGCTGGTATGCCCAGGAGTACATAGACAATGCTTAATACATCTTTACCGATGCACTGCTCCTAAATCACACTGTGTGACCCAGAAGAGATGACTTCCCATCTCTGGGTCCCAATTTCCTCATCTGTGAAATAGAGGATTAAATTTACATGGATTCTAAAAATTCTTGCAGATGATTCCCAGTACTAGTCTCTCTGCTGAGTTCCTATCCCACACCATAAACTGCCTATTCGATATTTCAGACTAGATGTCCCATGGGCATCTATCTTTTTTTCTTTTGGGGGGGAGGTAATCAGACCCCAGGCCACATTTGACCTCGGGTCCTTCTGACTTCAGGCAGGAGCTATGGGCATCTACCTCAAAGTCAACAGGTCCAAAATGGAACTCGTTGGTTTTTCTATCAAACCCATCCTTCTTCCAAATTTTCCCATTAACACTGAAAATTCCACCACCTTTCTATCTAGTCCCTGAGGCTTGCAACATCTTGTCTCCCCACTCTCACTCACTCCACATATCCAGCTTCCAACTCTTACCATTTCTATCTCCATGACATCTCTCAGATAAGCCTGCATAGTAACCCCCCTAGTTAAGGTCTTCATCATCTCTGCATCTAGACCACCTCAACAGCTTCCCCGACTCAGGCCTCTCCCCATCCAATCTATGTTCCACATGGAGGCCAAAATAACTTTCCTTAAGCAAAGCTCTAGCTATGATATGCCTGTGTTCAGACTCCAATGGCCACCCACCTCTAGGATCAAATACAAAGTCCTTGAATTGACAATTATAGTTCTTCACAGCCTGGGCCCCTTCCTACCTACCTTTCTGGTCTACTGATCTCCCCTCCACCAAGACGTCTATGACCCCTTGTAGTGGTGGTCTACACATGACACTCCACCCCCCATCTCCATATTTCTGTGCTGTCTATCCTCTTCCTCCACACTTGTACCTATAGGAATTCCTGGTTTTCTTCACCCAATTTAAGTACCCATGAGCACAGGGGATCTTTCCTGGTCCCTAGAGTTTCTACTGTCTTTCTTCCCAGGTTACTTTAGACCAGATTTGTATACATCCTATATACCTATATGTGTGTGTATGTGTAATATATATACATATATGTTATATGCATGTATGTATATATGTGTGTTTACATATAATATATAAAAATAAACATACTGTCTTCCTCATTAAAATGTCACGTTCATGAAGGCAGGTAATGTTACTTTGTATTCCTAAATTTAAGTATAGTACCTAGCACACAGTAGGTACTGAATGAATGTCTGCTGATTTCTAAGTATTCGAGATGAAAGAGCTCAGAATCTGAGTCTGAGATCAGAAAAGGTCTTTATTCTTTCTCATGAGAAAGGACCCTTGCCCCTGTTGCTCAAATGGCGTCTGCCAGGGAGTGCAACATGGGGAAGCAAGCCCATGGCTATATAACCCTTAACGCAGAAACCCCAACCCACAACTGGCTTTCACTCCCATCAGTGGGGAGGCGAGCTCACAATTTAAGCTCGGGAATCTATCTTGGAGACAAAGAACACAGAAATATGTGGGTGTCCCATGCAAGGCCAGAAAGGCAGTTTTGTCCTAATTTGGCACATCTTGTGCTGGGGTGGCCCTGGGAAGGGTCCCCATTGCTCTAAGTCCCAGATTCCTGTAAGGTCGGGTGACTTCTAAACTTAGGCCTAGAGGATGCTGAAGCCACTCTAGATTTGATGTTTTAGAATGGGGACACTTCACTGCAAGTTATCCCTCACATAAGCAAGAACTGACTGGGTAACAAATGTCCTTCCTTCTCCCAGCTTCCAAAAAGAAAAAGAAATCTTCCAATCAAAACCACTGCAGATTAAATCAAAGCTGGAACAAACAATCTCTAAGATCCTTCTAAAGTCCAAATATGCATGCTTGACTCAGGGTATATAAGCTAAAACAGGGAGATAATGTTTCTAAAACCCATTGTTACTGCTCCTTATCAAGAAATCAAGTTGGTTTTATTCACTAAAAAGCAAACAAAATCTAAAAAGAGCCCTGATATATTGGATATATGAGGAAGCCAGCACGTGAAAGAAACTGCAAACTGGTTCTAATTTTAATGAATTAACAATAGCTTATATATTTATGGGAAAGATAAATAAGTAAATATACATGCCTAGAGAGAATAAATTTAAAGAGAATAAATTCAGATAGCCTTTACTTTACCTTGTGCAAATATATCTATGTTTTACTTGGTTAGAATTCACCTCTTAGCCACCTTTATGAAAGATACCTGACCTGATTCACTTCTAATCTTTTGGTAGTATAATCTTTAATATTTGAATCACATATCCGTTTTGAACTTATTGCATTATATGGTATAAGATGTTGCTCAAAGCCTAGTTTCTGCCAGACTGTTTTCCAGTTTTTTAAGACATGTTATTTCCTTATTCAGGCTTAAGTACCCAGAATCAAGCAAAGATATTGGGATTTCAGAATTTAGAGGGACCTTAGAGATTATTTGGGAAAATAAATTAAAATTAAGAATGCAAACAAGGAACTCATCTGTAGGTAATTTGTTTTTTTTTTAATTCATTAAACACTAGATTACTGAATTTAATTATTTCTGATTCTTTCTTATCTAAATTGTTTCAATAACTGGCTTTTCCAGTTCCAAATAGTTTTGATGACTTTCCTCTTATAATATAGTTTAAGTTCTAAAAGTGCAAATCTTTCATTCCTAGTTTTTAATTTTTTTTTGAAGGCAATTGGGGTTGACTTACCCAGGGTCACATAGCTAGTAAGTGTCTGAGGGATCTGAACTCCAGTCCTCCTGACTCCAGGGCTCATGCTGTATCCATTGTGCCACTAGTTTTTTTTTTTTAATTAATTTTTTTGATATTATTTCTTAGTGTTAGACCTCAAGAAATCATTTTGGGGGGAAACCTCCCCAAAGGACTGAACACCTTTGTTCCCCTAAATCAGGAAGAGACCCACCCCAATACTCCAAATGTTATTGTTGACTTGACCACTTGTGTAATCTAAACAGAAAGGACAGATTTTGTCTGGGAGAAATAATGCCCATGAGCATTTTCAAACACAAGAGACACAAACAATGCTTTCATTCATGAAAAGTTATGGGAAAAGACCAAAAAGGAATATAGTGTGAAAATGGGTACTACAGGAAGAAGTGAAAAAGAAAGAACACTGGAAAAGGGAGGAAGACGGAGGAAGAAAATGCACATTGTTCTTTAATTGTGGTAAAGAGAAAAGCAAAGCTCTTTGTGAATGCCATATGAGTGATTTGTGTTGGCATCAACCAGTGTGGGCACCACACCCCACCGTCTACATTGGGTCAGTTTTAACAAGTCCCTTTTTAGATGATCTGCTTTCCTGTATTCTCTGTTTTTGCCATTATCACAGGGGGTCCTTTTGGCGAGGGCTAATTTATATTTCCATGAAGCAAATCCCTGCAAAATCTATTTTTTTCAGTCTGGTCTCTTGCCTGATGGGTGGAGTCCCTTTGGTCTCCAGACTTGCAGTTACCCAGGGAATTTTCTCATGAGAAACACACCCTATGCCACAGAGATAGAATTGTCTTCATCCATTATCCTGGAGAGAAGACGGGATTAGAAGCTGGACCATGTCAGCAGCCGCAGGATTGTCACAACCAGTCCGTTCTATGGAAACCACACAGAATAACAGGCCCAAGAACAGTCATCTCTATCCCTTTATTCTTTTTATTTTCAATGTTGTCTTTCACTTAAAAGATAGCTCAGAAGAAAGAAAGCTACCTTAGAAATGGAAGGACCTGAGATTCACTTCTCTGGACCTCTCTGCAAAGTCATGCTTAGAGCTCCAAAGCTAACAACCCTAGGACACTGGCTTACTGCTAGAACGGCCAATGGCCATCTTCCCTTCTAAGTCACAGGCCCCTTAGCAGAAAAGAATACAGGTGGGATAGAAGACAGGCAGCAGCTGGTCTATTTTCATCTTTCTATTCTCAGAGTCTAGCATACCTGGAATACAACAGGTGCTCTATAAATGCTTGCTGAAGTGAACAAGTGTTTTTCTCAATGAATGTGCACTTAATCGGTAGGTGGTGAAGTAGCTAGAACACCTGGCCTGGAGTCAGGAAGACCCGAGTTCAAATCTAATCTCAGACACTTACTGTATGACCCTGGGCAAGTCACTTAACCTCTCTCAGTTTGCCTCTATTTCTTCATCTGCAAAATGAGGGTAAGAACAGAACTTATCCAGCAGGTTGTTGGGAAGCTCAAATGCGTAAGCACCATATCAGTGTTTATAATTAATAGTATATTAGCATTAATTGTGAAACGGGTCAAACTACTGCCTCATGGTTAGTACAATGTTCTTGTCTCTCTCAATGCTTCCAGTTAAGGGAACTAAACTGTTTCATAAAGACGACAAAGGAAACAAAGTTGATATTTGCATTCTGTGATTTATGCCAAAAGTCCCGCCAGAGACACCTAGCAGAGTAAGACACCAGCACCTATGACTGAAAGACTGCCCTTCCCCTCAGGGCAGCTGTCCATGGAGCGTCCCTCCCCTCCCCGTCAAATAAAAAGAAACTAGAAGTCAGGGCATTTTTACTTCATGAGGATATCTGGACTGTGATCCACATGGTTATGAATAAAGAAGAAAAACCTGTTAAGTCCATTTCTTAAAATAAAGTATTCAAAAGAAAAAGGACTCCAAAACACACAAACCCGATTCTGTTTAGTCTGATGGGCTCTGGGCAGCTGTTCCTCGAGTCCACTAACCCACTATTCCTGACCTTAAAAGTACAGTTGGTTGGGATCTTTCCCTGGTGAACTTGCATCTGACAAGTTGGGGAGTCATGCCTGCTGGCACTGATGGTTATCTCAGTACAAAGCCCTAACAAGCAGATTCGTGGTAGCCATCGGCTAGTCTTTAGGTAGTTAAAGCAGTTAAAAGACAGATTTCCACTATATCTGTGGATATTTTAAAGTGCCTCCTCAGCCTGAGTTGGGGCCAGCCTTTCAGATATCTCTACTTAATGCAGCCTTGGAAAATGGTTTTTAATAGGTTAAATATTTCTCGCCATAAATTTAGTAAAAAGCAGTAATACAAACATTTCAAAACCAAAAAAGTTACCGTATATGAAACTGAGTATATCTTTTTCTTTCTCCTATTTCGTATGGTTTGGAATTTTTTTGTAGATGGGGGGGAAGATTCAAATTTAACATGTTTCCCTGCCTGTGTTCCTTTCTAAAGCGCCTTCTGTTCATTTCTATTCTAAAAAATGATTCAGTGGTGTTTTCTTTCTTTAGTATCAATACTGCTACCCCCAACTTCCCCAACCCTTTTTCCCACCAGCAAAATAAAAGCCCTCCTTTATGATAAATCAGTATCCTTATATAAAACAAAGCCACATTCCAGTTGTATCTGAAAACAGTCTAGTTCTGCACCCCTTTGCCAACAGATGGGCAGCATGATTCATTATCAGTCTTATGGAATTGGAATTGATCATAGTGGACAATCATGGGCTTTTACTATTGTTTTTCATTAAAATGTTATGTTATAGGCCTTACATTTGTTTTTCTCATGGTTCTACTCACTTCATTTTTCATCAGTTCAATACAAGTTCCCTGAGATTTCTCTAATCAGTCCTTTTTTATCATTTTTTAAAGTAATGCAATAACATCCCATTATATTTATGCACCCTAAATTTGTTTCTGCCATTCTGCCATTAATGGATAACCACTTTGTATCTAATTTTTATCCTATAATAAAATGCTGCTATAACTAAATTTAGGCACATGGGTCTTCCTCTTATCTCTTTTGAGATATAATAAGTCTAGAAGTGATACTGCTGGGTGAAAGGGTAGGTACATTTAGGGACTTTTTGGAATTAATTCCAAACTGCTTTCAAGAATGACTGAACCACTTTACAATTCCATGATCAGTAAATTATTGTAGCTGTCTTCCTACAATTGTCCAACAGTTCCTACTTCCAACAATTGTCATTTTCACTTTAAAAAAATTATTTTTTGAGGCAATCAGTGTTAAGTGACTTGCCCAGGACCACACAGCTAGTAAGTGTGGGAGGCTGTATTTGAACTCATATCCTCCTGAGTCTGGGGCCAATGCTCTATCCACTACACCACCCAACTGCCCACAATTTTCCCTTTTATAACAATTATCTTTGCTAATTCTTCCTTCAAGGCTCAACCTGGATGCTATCTCCTCCTTGAATCCAGAGAAGGTGCCCTTGTCCCCAACTTCTGAGTTCTCCCTTCTCAATTTTCCCTGTGCCCTTTGAAATCCACCCCCACTCTAGTCTCCTTTACTTTAGTTTCTGATAAGGAAGTGGCCCTTCTCACTAAGGCCAACCTTTTAAATTTAGCATAAAGAGATTCCATCTCTTCCCTCCTCCAGTATATTGTGCCCACAATCATCCTCCCTTTCTCTACTTTTCAGTCAGTCCCTACCTACTGGCTCTTTTTCTGCTGCTGATAAATAGGTTCCCAAGTTTCCCTCATCTTTAAGAAACCCTGGGCAGGCCCTACTATCTCCCTCAAGGTATCAGCCTATCTCTCTCCTCCTATTCTCAGCCAATACTCTAAAAAAAAAAAAAAGCTGTCTACACTCAACGTCTTTATTTCCTCTCCTCTCAGCCTTTTGGAACTGAGCTTCCAACTTTATCATTCAACTCAAACCACTCTGTCCAAAACTACCAATTAACTGTCAGATCTGATGGCCTCATCTTGGCCATCATTCCTCTTGACCTACCTTGCTGCACCTGACACTGTCTCTCCTGCTGGGTATTCCTTCTGCACTGGGTTGCCATGATGACATCTCCCTCCTTTTTGTCCTTCTCCTGGTCTGACTTCTCTCTCTCCATCTCCTTTGCTGGAGGGGCCATCTATAGACCCATATCCCCAGCCCTCATGAAGCGTACATTTTATTGAAAGAATACAAAATATACAGAAGTATAATAATCATTCAGTTAACAAGCATTTATTATGGGTCTACATATGGCCCCTCCAGCAAAGGCAAGGGAGAAAGAAAAGTCAGACCAGTGGAAGGACAACTAGGAGGGAGTATGCATCATTATGGAAACCCACAAAACCTAATATCCATCAACTAGCTCTAAGCTGGTCGTGAACAGGTATCCCCAGCCTGTCCCCAAGGGGTGCTATTCTTAGCACATTAAAAGCACACTTACTGGCAAGTTACTTAACCCCAATTGTCCTCCAAAAAGGCAAAAAAAAAAAAAAGCACACTTATTAAGCTTGGAAAAGTTAAAGTTAGTGAGTACAAGTCACGGGGGAAGAGAGATTCACAACAGTAACAACTGGTTTAATTATCTGCAGTTGTAATACATTAAAAAAAAAAAATTTCATCTGGGTCTACTATGACCTCACTCTTCATTACCCACTCTGACCTACCCTATATGGCTGTACTTGAAGCTGGGTGCTGCAGCCTCTCATTTGTTTAGTGTCAGAAAACAAACTTGGAGGAGGAACAGCATCAGTGACCGTGACCCGTCCCAGGAGGCACCCGGGTTTAGGAACCTTGCTTATTCTGACAGGTTTTTCGAAAACGTAACTGGATCTGCTGTTCATTTCTGAAATGTGATCTGTTTGGGGAGCTCTACATAAGCTTCTAAACCCAAACTCTAACCAGGTCTGCTAATTAATTATAGCAGTAAAATGAATGACTCAGCCCTGTTGCCATAACCCCATTATCCAAGACTGACGAGTTGAAGGCAGTTATGACTGTGCATGCAGTCAATGCCCAAGTTTTAAAAGAGAAAGCATCTGCAGCTTTTGTGCCGGATTTACCAACTAGACTAGCTCTGTGATCCTAAGCAGTCACTAAATCTGGGCCTCAACTTTCAAATCTATAAAATGGGGACAATGTGTGTCACTGTCACAGGGGTGTTCTAGGGCTCAATTAAGATGTTTATAAAGTGTTCTGGCTAGTCAAATCAACACGCATTAAGTGCATTAAGTGCCTACTATGTGTTTATACCATGGATGCCCCCCCCAAAAAAGGTGGGGGGAAATAGTACCTGCTCTCAAGGAACTCACAGTCTAACAGGGGACAAGACATGCAAACAAGATAAATTGGAGATGATCCATTGGGTAAGGCAGTGGCAATGGGGTTTGAGAAAGGCTTCTTATGGAAAATGGGGCTTAGCTGAGATTTGAGAGAACCAGGGAATCCAGAAGACAGAGATGAGGAAGTGCAGAATTGCTGGCATGAAGGACAGACAGGCAGGGAAAACACCAGGAGTTTGGAGATGGGAGTATCTCATGGGGGAATGGCAAAGAAGCCAATCTCACTGTATTGCAAAGCACCTGGAAGCTAGAGGAAGACTGGGAAGGCGGGATGGGGCCATGTTGGGAAGGGCTTTGAATGACAAGGCTTTGAACCTGGAGTGATAGGGAACCAATGGAGACTATTGAATAGGAGAGTGACATGGTCAGAATCAATCTGACCACTAAGTGAGAAAGGATGGGAATGGAGAGAGACTTGAGACTTGAAGCCTCCACTTTCTGTACATTCTAAAAGGTCAGCATGGTGTACAGCAGTCACATAAATGGTGACTGCAAATGTGACTCTGGGGGCCTTTATTTCAGTATCACTCATTTAAAATTAGTCTGCTCCACTGAGAGCTGGGGAGGGGGGATGGAAGTGGGAGTGCAAGTACATCACTTCATAAAGTATATTAAGGTCAAGAAATAACATTAAAGTATTTTATGGGACTTTTTAAATCTCAAAGGGGGAAAATCAGATCCAAAGGAAAGAAAATCTATGTGATTTCACTGGAGGTAAAAGTGAAGTGCGGAAAAAATTGGTATATTCTGCAGTGCCAGTAAGAGGCAGATGAAACCAAATATAGAATAACCAGCACCCACCCAAACACCCACCCTCAATCTCCATGCCTTGGTAGCGCCAATGGTGTCTTCACAGGACTATAAGGTTCTGGCTGCTTTCCCTATGACTGAACAGAGATCACAATTTTCAGGAATATATAAACCCAAAATGTAGGTATGTCTAAAAACAAAGGAAAACAAGAATAATAAATAATAAACAAAAATAGAGGCCAGATGTTTCTGGTCAAATGTGGTCTGGATGACAATTATGTTATGGAAATGCTTATTTTATTCCATAAATTTAAAAAAAAAGAAAAAATTTTAAAAAGAAAGGAAACAAAATCACATTGGGTTCCCCACTCAGGAGTCTTTCAGTAACACCATACTACTCCCTTTGCTTTCTACCCTGATGGTAATTTTAAAAGTCATTCTTTTTGCTCTCATGTATATGATCTCAATTTCATCACAGACCCCATCCCACAATGGTGTTGCCCTTCAAAGGCACTGTCCTGGTACAAAATGTGTCAGAGTGCTTTCCTCTACAACCCATAGCAAACACTTAGGAAGAAATAAAGGTTTAGCTTCTGCCAAACTATACATGATTTCATCATAAGGAATTTGAAATGTGGATACTCCTAGCCATTACACAGGGAAGCAAACCCTGCACACCTGTGAATTACAAACATCATTTTGGCAGAATATTTATTTTCAAGCACAACTCACGATGTTGACTTTACCTTAAGTATCACCTTTCACCTCTCACAAGAGACTAAACTCACTCTGAGGATAATAAAAAGATAAGTAATTCAAACAAAAACTCCTGATTAGAACTTCAAAAAACCCAAAGCAAGGAATTTCCAAACCAGAGGATGTTCTTTCCTTGAGAAATCTCTATTTCCCCCTTTTCTTTTAAGGATCTGAAACATAACAACCCTGGGTTAATCCGGGCCAAATCACTGAACAAAAAAGCAAAAGAATCATGATCAGGTTACTAGACCCAGGTCAGAAACACGGAGATCAGGATCTGGGGTGAAACAGGGGCAGTAGACAGAAAATGGAGGTCAGAAACAAAGAGATCTCCAGTCTGCCTGGCAAGGAACTATCTCAGAACCCAAGCTATCAGAGTTGGGGGAAGCAGGGAAAGCATGGAAGGTCAACTGAGTTCACAGGCTGCTGCTAGGACAGGGAAAACAAAGCAAATCACTGACCGAAAGTGTTACCCACCTACTGGAGAAAATATGGATTATTCCAACCCTTCTGGAAATCAACTTGGAAGTATTTAAGAAAAGTGATTAAATTGACCATACCTTTTGTATCGGCAACCACACTGACACACCCAGGATGACTAGCTAGCACAGGTTCTTAGATCTGCTTTACTAGGAAAGATAGCTGTTTAAGAGGTCAACAATCTTTTTAAAATTACATTCACTAATTCAGGGGAAAAGTATTCGGAGAAAAGAACTTCAGAGAAAATACAAACAGAAAGTATAGAGAAAATACAAGCAGAGGAATAAAGATCAACTCAGAGGGCTTCTAACTGTCTGAGAAATTAGCACAGATCAATAGACAGATACAACTGTCTGACCAAGGCAATACATATACAGATACCAGAGAGAGAGGCATCAACATCTGGGTTTTTCAAACAGGTAGGGGGAAGGGGGTGGAAGCTCCTTAAGAGCTACCCAGAGTCTCAGCTGGTCAAATCACAAGAATGCTCTTCCAGTGACTGAGCACCAACAAAATGCTAACCTCAGAGTATATATACCCTTCTTCAGGGTCAGAGGGCATCGCAATCCTAGTGACCCACTGATTAATTACAAAGTAACAAAAGGTGTGGGCCTTCTTGAAAAACAAGTTTCCCCTAATTAAGCTTCCCTTGTGAGGCTCTGTGTGAGGCCTATTAATGGGCAGGAAGATCTTATATCCCATTAACATTATACCTTCTGATCCAGGGAATTTCTTACTTGTGTAGACACATGCTCCAACAGAAATCAAAGACAAAGAGGTCCTAGAGACTTGACAGCAATGCTTTTGTGATAGCCAAACATAAAGACAGAAGACAAAGCGGAAAAAATGGCTGAACAAATCAAAGTGTGTTCAGGTAATGGAATATTACTGTACAAAAAGAAAAAATGAATATGAGGAATTTAGAGAAACATGTAAAGATATGTATATATATGAGCCAATGGAAATCAAAGTATATAATCAGAATCAAGAGAATGATGTAAAAACTCAATAAGCAATTATTAAGTGCTGGTTATAGGTCAGGCACTGTAGAGAAGAGAGGAAGAGAGAAAGCAAGCAATCAAGAAAGAAAGAAAGAAAGAAAAAGAAAGAAAGAAAGAAAGAAAAAGAAAGAAAGAAAGAAAGAGAAAGAAAGAAAGGAAGGAAGGAAGGAAGGAAGGAAGGAAGAAAGAAAGAAAGAAAGAAAGAAAGAAAGAAAGAAAGAAAGAAAGAAAGAAAGAAAGAAAGAAAGAAAGAAGGAGGCATGGAGGGAGGGAGGAAAGAGGGAAGGAGAGAGGGAAGAAGGGAGGAAGGAAAGGAGGAAGGAAGGAAGGAAGGAAGGAAGGAAGGAAGGAAGGAAGGAAGGAAGGAAGGACAATACTAACGTTTCCCTAAAGGAACTTAGATTCAAAACACATACACATATCTGAAAACGTAAAATACATGATATAAACAAAAAAAAGAGTACTGGTAGCTGGAGACATGAGAGTGTCAGGAAAAGCCTGACGTAGAAGGTGGCCTTAAGCTTTAAAAGTAGATTAAAGCAGGGCTGCTAGATGGGAGAGTAAATAAGAGCACTGGGCCTAGAGTCAGGTAAACTGATCTTCCTGAGTTCAAATCTGGTCTTAGATGTTTATTAGCTATGTGACCCTAGGCAAGTCACTTAACTGTTTGCCTCAGTTTCCTCATCTGTAAAATGAGCTGGAGAAGGAAATGGAAAACCACTCCAGGATCTCTGCCAAGAAAACCCCAAATGGGGTCTCGTGACTGATCTGAACTTGACTGCCCAGTTCATCTCCCCTGAACTTTCTTTCTCTACCATCAACCCCTAGAGACAGGAGAACATTTTCAGTAGTTGTCTAAATGCCATTTTCAATTCAACACTCCAAATATTTCCTACATAGTTAACATCACACTTCAGGAAGTGTGGAAAATATCTCCAAATCCCATCCCTTGCCTTTACACTAGGGACTTCCTAAAGCCTGGCGGGGAAACAAGCAAAAACACAAAACAGTTAAATAACAATTCAAGATGCAATAAGACTAAGAGTCAGCTTTAATGGAAGAAATTAATTGCTTATTCTTTCTGGTTACTTTTGAATCCAACCAAGCTGTGTTCGCTCCCCACAAGGAATCTGCTTCAGCAGTTACAGAGGAAAAACTGGATCATTAATCTTCATGATCTTTATTTACAATTAAAGGTCAAAACAGGAACTGCCATACAGTCCGCAGCTTGCAAGGTTGTCAGCTTAAAGAAACCGACTTGCCTGATATAAACACAAACTCACAGGCATTCTCAAGAGCTAGAAACACTGAGGGTCCCTGAGGGTCCTACACAGGCTAGGTATTTTTTTAAAAGTAGGCTTAATGACTGCCTAGATACTTAAGTTTAGGTATCTCTAACACATTCTGGCTAGCTATGTGACCCTGGACAAATACCTTAACATAGTCCCAGGCAATGTCCTGAGCCTGTAAGTCAGCATGGATGCCCTGATCCGCCCTGGGCCTCCCCAGGTCTGACTGGTGAGAGCCTCCTGGGGCCCAATATTTCAGACTGACTTCCCAGCTGCCTTGCTGCTATGTTTAAAGGGCATGTCCCTCTTACTCCCCAGTTCTGGAGCCATAATCTAATGCGCCCATTAGTCCTGGAGTGTGTCAATATGCCCCCACTAACCATAACAATTTTACAGGTCAAAATATCTGCTCCTAGGCCATTGATAATTCCCTATATATTGTTTCTCTCTAGTAAAGTATGGTGGCTTTTGTGTTTGTATCCCTAATGCTTATCACAGTATTTAATAAATGCTTTTAAAAATTTCATTCAGTCATCTCACTGGGGATTCCTTATACTGAGGATATCAGAAGTTTAGCTCAAGAAATAAAATTCTAGTGTTTCTCAGTCATGATTCCATTTGGGGTTTTCTTAGCAGAGACACTAGAATGGTATGCCATTTCCTTCTCCAGCTTATTTTACAAATAAGGAAACTGAGGCAAACAGGGTTAAATGACTTGCCCAGGAACACACTACTAGTAAATATCTGAGGCTGGATTTAAATTCAGGAATAAGAGGCTTCTGACTCCAGGCCCAGCACTCTATCCACTGCACCACCTAGCTTTCCCAGAAATAAAATAAAATTAGACAAATGGAAAGGAATGCTGTTCAGGGCATAGTCCACTACCAAGGAAAGAAGGTCCTTCAAAGATCAGTTAATAGATTTTAAATACAACTATTTTGATATAACTGCTATTCTCAAGCTAATTCATGGTTAGCTTACTCTTTAGCACTTCTAAAAGGCAGTTTAACACCCCAGAGCACACCCCACAGAAGCTTTAAGAACAAAAAACTAAATCTAAGACAATTTAAAGGATCCAATATTTTTCTAAGAGGCTGACATCCCCTAATGGGAGAAGGTAATGATACAGAAAATGAACATAATGCAAGAGAACTGTCGACCTCAGCAAAAAAAAAAAAAAAAACCCCTAATAAACCAGAGCCTGGTATGGTAGGAGGTGGGGGGAGAGCATGGGTTTGGAGTCTGAGGACCTGGGGCAGAATCCTGGGTATTACTGCTGGTCTAAGACAGCTGGCATCTAGAATCACAGTGTTGTGTTTGACTTCACTGTTTTCTTTTGCTGGAGGAAGGTTCAATTCCTGTAGGGAAAGGGAACAGTGCTGGGAAGAGGATAGGGTTATATGTCCAGAAAAACATCAATAATTTTTTAAAAGTGTAATTCGGGCTTAAGCTGGGCTGCAAGCTGTATCTGAACCTTAGGAAGGCATTTTATAAGGGGAAAAAGGGGAAGAAGGGAGGAATCATGACTGGCAAAGTGATGGGAGAAATCTAAAAAAAGAGAGAAATTGCTCTGAGAGAGTCAAGTCAACAAACATGTATTGAGTGCCTACTATGCACCATGTACTAGAAATACAAAGAAAGGCAGAAATCGGCTCCCTCCCTCAGGGAGCTTACAGTCTAACGGGGGGAGAAAACACGCAAACAACTATGTCCACAGGCTCATTTGAAGCTAACCCCAAAGGTAAACAGGATCTGTGGGGGATTCTTGCAGAAAATGTGATTTTAGCTGGATCTTAAGAAGAAGCCAGGAAAGGCAGGAGGGCAGAGGTAAGGAAGAAAAGAATTACAGTCATGGGGACCATGACTTAAACACCTATGTGCTGGGCACTATGCACATAGTAGGGATACATGAGGCAAAAAAAAAAAAAAAGATAGTCCCTGCCCTCAAAGAGTTTCCAGTCTAATGGCAGAAACAACATGTAAACAAATCTATATGAACCAAAGTATATAAATAGGAAAAAAAATAACAGAAGAAAGGCACTAGAATTAAGAGGAGCTGGAGAAGGCTTACTATGGGAGATGGGGTTTTGTTGGGGCTTAAAGGAAGCCAAGGAGGTCAGCAGTCAGAGCAGAGGAGGGGAAGAGCATCCTAGGCATGGGGAACAGCAAGAAAAAATTCCAAGAGACAAGAGATGGAATGTCCTGTTCGTGGAACAGCCAGAATGCCAGAGTCACTGAAAATGCATGAGGTCAAGAGGCATGTCTTATACTAAGAACAGGATGGAGGAATTACTGAGGAATGTCTCTGTCCAAGGAATTTTAGCAAGTCCCTGGATCACAGAGGACATGGGGGTGGGACATGAGGACAATGGAAAGGTAGAAAGGAGCTAGGCTGTGAAGGGCTTTAAGAGACAGAGTATTCAACCCAGGAGGTAATAGGGAGCCACTGACCTATACTGAAATGAGGGAGGAGGTGAGGGTGGCAGTAACATGGGACAGAAGTAAAAAAAAGCAGAGATGCAGCTGGGAAAGGTGATGGTAACTGGGTACTGGCTTCAACAGCCCTGCTTCCACTTTATCAACAAGAAGAACCCTGATACGTCTCAAGGAGGTGACTGCCCCCTGTCCCCCCAGAGGAAACTCTGGGAAGGTTTTTCTTTCCTTCCACCTTCCACTAGGTGCTGTGTGGCATCCATTCAGAACTGGCTTCTTTGATCTGCTTTATTCTTCCTTTATATCACCCCCTATAAAGTCTATGACAGGTCCTGAATGCTGTCTTGCCTGTTCGTCCAGTGGTGACCCCCTCCCCTCCCAGGTGTGTGTGTGTGTGTGGGGAGGGGGGGAGGTAAGGGAAATTAAGGAGAAAAGCCAGTGGCTCCTTGATTAAGCAGAATTTAAGCAGCTGGGAAGTTTCTTTTCCAGTCTCAGAGAAAGGCCATCTGAGGGCTTAACGAAGCTGTTATGATTTTATTAACATTTCCTACATTTGAATAAATCCCTCAACGGGCAGAATTTTTAGCTGCATTTGGGGTTTCCTTTTTAATGAGTCTCTTGTTGTAACAGGGTGTGGTTGTATGCACCTTCCTCAGTCCAGATTCCAGATACAGAGAGGCAGCAGAAAAGAAGGGGCCCCTTAGACAGGGACTTAGGCCAGAGGAAGGGAGGAAGGGAGGAAGGGAAAGGGCAGGTACCAGGAGGGAAGGTCCCACCCAAAGCCAGACACACAGGTGTGGTTTGGGAGGGGTCAGCTCCTCCTGCAGCCAGATGGGGGGGAAGCAAAGTACTCTTTGAGCTCCCAGTCTTATGGGCTACAAGTGAAAAAGATTTGCAGATCTGTGTGACCCTGGGCAAATCACAGTCACCTACCTCGGACTTCAGTTTCTCATCTAATAAATGAGGGAGGGGTTGACCTCTCCCGTCCTTTTCAGTTCTATATTTACGATCCTAGGAACATGGCTGACAGTGGAGAACAATTTGCACTCACAGATAGTAGGATTCTAAGTAAGATAATATTTAAGATCAAAGAGATGGAAATATGGTAAAAACAAGTGTGAATCTCTCTCCTCCACCCCTGAAAATAAAACAGGACTATCATTCAAAACATGAGAAAAAACAATCATGAACCACCTACTCTGTTGACAAATTTGTAAAAGCAGAGAAAACTCCAACTGCCCTAGAAACGAAGGAAACAGGATTTTTAATTTATTTTTAAATTGATTACAATTCAAAATGTTTTTATCAAAATGCAAGGTTGACTAGGAAAGGAGTGCTCCTTTTCAAAGTGAAAGTTCAAATATTTCTTGGGTTCTTTTCAAAACAGTCCTTTTCCTCCTCTGTATACACAGGAAAGGGCCAGCCACAAGGAAGTGCTGCTAGGACTCCACCTTTCCTTAGATCAACTCCTGTTCAGAGGGTAGAGCAGCTCAGGGCACTATGTATCAGAGGAAAGACTGGTATTCTCTGGCCAGAGCAGGAGGGGTCACTGAACAAGGCATACAAGCCCAGGAAAGGTATAGGCTAGAAAGGGGTTCATCTGACCCTCACAACAGCCCTGTGAGGTAGGTGCTATCATTACCATCATTTTATAGCTGAAAAAAACTAAGGCAGACAGCACTTAAGTGACTTGCCCAGGGTCACACAGCTAGTAAGTTCCTGAAGCTAGATTTGAACTCAGGTCTCAGGCTTCCTGATTCCAGGTCCAGCACTCTATCTACTGTGTCATTGTAGAAGATTATCTAGTCCAAATTCCTAATTAAAAATAATAAAATTTGATGACTTTTGTTTCTTACATCACAGTCCTTTCTGGACATACCATCCATACTGAGATAAAACCCTTACTTGTAACAAATTAAGAGCTAAACAAACCAACACATCATTGAATACACACACCTATGTATGTATATCTATCTATCTATCTATCTATCTATCTATCTACCTATCTTTCTACCTATCTATCTACCTTTCTACCTGTCTTATCTATCCGTCCATCTACCTACCTACCTACCTACCTACCTACCTACCTACACATAGCCCCTATTTTTCTGTCTATGGCTTCCAAGGACCATAAATTCAGAGCTAGAAATAGACACACTCAGAGATACACTCCATTAACTCTTCTTTGGGACAATATTCCAAGTGCCTCATTTTACAGAAGAAACTGCAGGTCTCTCCCCTAACACCAAGCTCTGACATATACAGAAGTACTCACAGAATATCTTCTGCAGAGTGAGAAATTTCAGAATTTTAAAAGCATTCTGAACTGCCACTAACTACTACCAAGGAGTGACAAACCCCCTTACATGGATGATTCCAAAATTTCCAATCATTCTCAAAGTACTTATGTCAAGGTTTGAGACAGATATGCCTTTGATTCAGACCTTCTTTCCATTTTCCTAAGAGCCACCTCTCCTCAAATGTTTTCCTAAACTTCAGCAATGGCTGAATCATACTTTTCTGAAGCCTTAAGATTTCTGAAGCTCCAGAAAGAGACATCTGCTAATGGAAGAATTCCTTGTTGAGCAGCCAACAAAACTTAAACAGTCCCAACGATGGGAAAGACAAGATATAGGCCTAGGGATGACAAAGGAAGAAGCAGCTGCATGGTCTGTGAATTTGGGGGACTGCACCCTATTTGCAAGGCACTAGAGTCAAGAGCCCTAGATGAGGTGTCTGCTTTATCACCTGCCACCCGGGGGACCATATGCAAGTGACTCAAGTCCTCTGGGTCTCACTTTTCTCAACCGTAAAAATTAAGGCAACTGGACAAGATAATCTAATATTGGGATCATACTCTTTTCAGTCGTGTCTGACTCTTCATGACCCCATTTTGAGATTTTCTTGGTAGAAATATTGTAGGAGTTTGCCATTTCCTTCTCCATATCATTTCACATATGAGGAAAGAGAGGCCAACAGTAAAGTGACTTGCCCAGGGTCATACACAGCTAGAATGGGTCTGAGGCCGGATTTGAATTCAGGAAAGGTAAGTCTTCCTGACTGCAGGCCTGACACTGAACCACCTATATTGCCCTCTAATATTGGAATCAAACACCAAGAGTTGGAAGGGACTGCAGAAACCAAGGGGCCCACACTTCCTGTTTTACAGATGAGGAAACGGAGACCCAGGGAAGTTAAAGGACTTACCCCAAGTATTACATTTCAGAGGTGGGATTTGAACCTAGGTCCCCTGACTCCAGAACAAACACCATTTCTACTGCTTTCAAATTATACATGGCAACTAGGTCACTTAGCAGATAAGAGCACCAGGACCAGAATCGGGAAGACTTGAGTTCAAATCCTGTCCCAAAAACTTACTAGGCTGGGTGACCCTGGGCAAGTCACTTAACCCCATGTGGCTCAGTTTCCTCATCTATAAAATGAGCTAGAGAAGGAAATGGCAAACTAATGCAGTATCTTTGCCAAGGAAATCCCAAATGAGGTCACAAAGAATAGCACTACTATTAACCAGTTTGAACTCTATTCAGCAATTTCTCCAAAAAAAAAGGTATTTTTACTTTTGGACAAAGTTGATATTCAGAGAGATAAAAAGAAGTTTCTTTTGGGAAAAGAGGTTCTTCTAGTTTATTATATAAGTAATATTTAATAAATGGTGGTAGGGACTCAGAATCAACTATTTATTTCATGATAAAATTGTGGCAATTTTAGTGACTGACGAGGAAATATCCAAATATAACCTTGGGTAAACTCAGAATGGGTTCAAGTCAGCTTGAGCCAACTGATTGTTAAATTTTTAACATGAGCATCTGCATCTAGGAAATTGGCAAACATTACAAATCAGGGCTTGATTTAACATTTTGTTGATTGTCTTGACTTAAGTGATGGAAAAAATAGTAATGATACAGATTAAACATAAAAGTGTGTCATGCATACATTTTTAAAGTCATATGCTAAACATTTACCAGCACACACCCCTGCTTTGAACTCAAGATGAGAAGAATAAATATATAACAGGTCAAATAACAGGAGGAGGGGTAATCAACTCCCCTGCATAGAACACGTGAGAATGACTGACTCCAAAACCTGTTCCAGAAAATAATAGCTTAATGCCAGAGTTTGGACAAAATCCACCTTCCTTATTCACTTACATGCTACCTTTTCTACAATGGCCCTAGGCTTCTCAATGTAGGCGATTATAGCATTTACTAACCCCACAATAATTTTTTGAAATCTTTGGTTTTGTGCATGTGTATTTCTTCAAATGTAAAGATAAGAAGGTTGGAATGGACAATCTCTAAGACCTCTTCCCCACACTACAGGGTTGTTTTCTTGTCACTGGTCTTTCTCCTAAAGTAGGAACATTAATGTGTATAGTTCTGGTGGAACTATGATTTGGTCCAGCCTATCTGCAAGGTAATTTGAAAGCATGCCCCAAAAGTTACTAAATTGTACATGCCTTTTAACCTAGAGTTAACTTTAAGCCTATTCCCCAAAAAGATCAAAGAAAGAATAAAAGTATACATATGTATGAAAATACACATAGCAGCTCTTTGTGATGGCAAAACAACAGAAACTAAGGGGATATTCATCACTTGGTGAATGGGGAAACTAATCATGGTATGTAAATATAATGTAAGGTAAGCAATGAGAACTTCAGAGAGGCCTGAGAAGACTTGTATAAACTGATTCCGAGTGAAGCAAGGAGAAACAGAACCATTTGTAGAATAACAACTAGGGAAAAGCAAACAACTCCAGAAGACTTAAGTCTGATTGATGCAGTGATCAACCATGATGCCCTGAGGAAGCATGGTACCTCCAGTTCTGACAGAGAGGTCAATCAATCAGGGTGCAGAAGGAGACATATTTCTGGGATACATCTGGTTGATCCTGGAAATCTGTTTTGCTTACCTATGGATATTTGTTATAAGACATTCCCTCCTGACTACTTCCCATGGGGATGGTGGTGGGGAGGAAAGAAAATAATTTCTGTTAATTGAAAAAGTGAAAAAATAAAAGTAGAACTTACAATCCTTTAGACCGTAAACTCTTTGAGAACAGACACTGTCTTTTTAACAAGTTGTATCCCCACTGTACCCACAGTGCCTAGCACACAGTAGGCACTTATTAAATGTTTACTAGATTGGACTGGTGCAATAAGGGAAGCTCAAGTGGCAGCTAGGTGGCACAGTGGACAGAGGGGAAGGCCTGGAGTCAGGAAGACCTGAGTTCAAATCTGGCCTCAGACACTTACTAGCTGTGTGACTCTGGGCAAGTCACTTACCCCTGTTCGCCTCAGTTTCCTCATCTGTAAAATAAGCTGGAAAAGGAAATGGTAAACCACTCCCATATTTCTGCCAAGAAAACCCAAACAGGGTCACAAAGAGTTGGACATGACTGAAAATGACTGAACAACAACAATAAGGGAAAATAATTGGGCTTTGGTTTGTCAGGTTTTACTGTACTGAGTTTACTTAAAACAAGGTTAAAAACTCTAACTCTGAAGGAACACCAGAGTACTCCAGGTAGTGCTCTAGACAGGACATTGGGGCCATCTCGTCCAAATCCTTCCTTCAATAGCTGAGAAAACAGAAGCAGAAAATGTGGATTAATTCACTCATGATCACACAGGCAGTAAGTAGCAGAGCTTAGGTTAAACAGACTCTAGGTCCTCTGAATCCAAACCCAGGGCTCAAGTGGGACAAACCCTAACTTCCCAGTATATCACCTTTGAACCTGGTTCTAAAGGATACCTGTCTCCCACACTGGCAGACAGGACCCTTTCAGCCAACCTTCACTGAGAGGCAGGAAAGTAACATCTTATTCAATGACAAACTTAAAATGGACATGCTAATCAAGGTTCAAATCTCATACAGATCTCTGTGGTAAAGGAGCTGGAATACTGCTCATCACAATTTTTTTTAAGTCTCTCAAAATTCCTTTATAAATGTTACAGGTTCATTTGGTTTTCTAATAATTCTATAAGGAGTAAATGCATGAACACATCATCACCAAAACAAGGCAAGTGGCCAGTGGCTAGAGCAGCCAATCTTCAGAAAACCAGCAAAGAGAATTCAAATCCCCTAATTTTAGCCATGTAGGCCCACGTTTAATGACTGCTGCTTCTAAGGCATTTTTAGGGTTGGCTTTAAGACCTTTTTGCTGTTAACCATACTTTAAAGTCTATAGCAATCCCTCTAAAAAAGAAACTTTAGAACTGTTAGACAATGTTTCACAATCTTTTTTTTAATAAGTCAATGCTCCTAGGAGCATTTTCCAATATGTTTCTAATTAATAAAGTACACATGGATTTAGGGCCAGAAGACAAGACATTTATCTAATCCAACCCCCTAATTTTGTAGCCTAAAATGGTTAAGTGATTTTGTCAAAGATCACAGAGGTCCAGGATTTGAATCCAGGGCCTTTGACTTCAAGGTCAATGTTCTTAACACTGTAATACAGTGCCTCCCCAAGGAGGACACTATATAGGCCTAAGTCCATTTTCAATAAAGTACTTACCATATGCTTAGTACTATAAATACAATAGAATGAGAAATTCTTAACACTTTGGGAAATGGGCTCTCTCCTAAGGAAAGCCCACAGTTGACGATTTTCACAATAATAAAAATTAGGGAGTGAGGGGAAGGAGAGGGTGGAGACAAGACAACTTGTTGTCCACAATGGACAGGTGACTTTAAAAAAAAAATAGTATTTGTTCCCTTCAAAGTATCTCATTAAACATCCTGGAATGTTCTGGTAACTCTTTGGGGAGATCCAAAGTCTACTGTGGCTTCACCAAACTTCCCTTACTGGGCAAGCCTAGGTCTAGATCAAATTGTGAATCCCTAAATGGGTAAGGTAGGAAAATTGTGAGTATATCCAAATGATTTTCAACATGGCACTTACACCCATTTCTTTTCAGTAAAAATATTATGATGCCTCTGAGAATTAGGCCAGAGTATACCAACTCATGTCACTCTTTGTTCAGATGTCCTATATTAGCCCTTCTCATTTACTGAAAACACTGGGGCATGAATAACCAGTCAGATAGACATACACCCTGCCCTAGAATATCTGATGGTATCAACAAGTTTACCTCTTTTGCAAAGACTCTATCTGAATGCTTTTTTTTTTTTAATTGCTTTTTTCAAGTGTTGGTCACATTGACTATTTTTTACTCTATAGCTGAGTTTGGAGTGATCTGCCCCAATGGGATAAATTTCAAGCTATTTACTAAGAAACTCCAGGTTATGTTCAAATTCAAATCATCTCTAGGAGTTCCCTGTAAGAAAGTGCCTATTAATCTTCCATATGACAAGTGAACCTTGAGAAGAGAAATTAAACTTTCCAGAAAAATATTCATTCAAACAAACTAGGATCACCATAACAACAAAAACCAATCCCATGGCAAAGAATCAGAAATTGAGGGGATGCCCATCAATAGGGGAATGGCCAAACAAGTTGTGGTACAGAATTGTATGGGCAGCTAGGTGGGTACAGTGGATAGTAAGCTGGGCCTGAAGTCAGAAAGACCCCTCTTCCTATGTTCAAATCTGGCCTCAGACATTTAATAACTGTATGACCTTGAGCAAGTCACTTAATCCTGTCTACCTTAGTTCCTTATCTGTAAAGTTAACCAGAGAACCCCAAATGGGGTCACAAAGAACAGTACACAATTGAAGCTACTATTGTGCTATAATAAATGATGAACAGGCTACTTTCAGAAAAACCTTATATGATCTGATGGAAAGTGAAGTGAGTAGAACCAGGAGAATACTGTAAACAGTAAGAACAGAACTATATGAATTTCTGTCCCAGAGCAGTACATCTCAAACAGTCCACAAAGCAGGACTTTGGAAAACTGAAAGGTACCCCTAACATGGTGTTAACTTGTGGCAGTTACTAACTTCCTACAGTTTTGTTAATAAAAAGTGGTCTAGGTAAACCTGTAAAAAAGGATTAAAATTTTAAGAGGTTTTAGTCCCCCTTGTTTTAAAAATCATTACTTTAATCTTAAAAAAAAATAAAATATATTGTAAGCCAAAAAATAACTTTTCTCTCTGTAATGATAATAATAAACCACTTTAAGGTTTGAAAAATACTTTACAAGTTCGTTCACACACACACGCTTAATCCTGTTAGGCAGGTGCCACAGGTATTACTGTTCCCATTTTGAGATGAAGAAACTAAAGTTCAGCGAGTTTAGGGGACTTGTCCCTCCAAACCCTCTTCTCTTCCTAACTTCCCTATTACAGTTGAAGATGGTGCCATCCTCCCAGTCCCTCAGAGGCATTACCTAGACGTTATCCTCGACGCCTCACTCTCCCTCACCCCCCATATCCAATCCCACTGCCAAGTCCCACTGATTCTATCTTCCAACATCTTTCTCATTTGCCTTTCTCCCCTCCTACACACTGTCATCACTCTAGTACAGGCCCTCACCTAGCTGTGAAGACACCTAGACTATTGCAGCAGCCTGCTGGTAGGTCCCCCTGCCTCAGTTCACTCCCCTCGCTAATCCATCCTTCAGTCAGCTGACAAATTAATCTTCCTTAAGGACAGAGCAGCCGTCACCTTCCTTTTATATTTAAATTCAGTGACTCCCTATTACTTCTAGGATCAAATATAAAAAAAAAAATCTTGTTTGATTTTAACAGCCCTTCATAATCCTGCCCCTTGTGACATTTTCAGTCTTTTATACCTTATACCCCCCCCACAGGTACTCTGTCATTCACCTCCTTGAGACACGTAGGTGGCATGGTAGATAGAGAGCTGGGCCTGGAGTCAGGAAGATCCGAGTTCAAATCCAGATACTTACTAGCTGTGTGACCTTGGGCAAATCACTTACCCTTGTTTGCCTCTGTTTCCTCACCTGTAAAATGAGCTGGAGAAGGAAATGGCCAACCACTCAGTATCTTTGCCAAGAAAACCCCAAAGAGGGTCATGGAGAGTTGGACAAAACCGAACAACCAAGATCCTAAGAGATTCAGTCCATCAAATTGATTGATTAACTTCCAACATATTTTCAGTGTACAGTGCTAATACTCCCCATAGAAGCTGTATTTATAACTGGTGCCTCTATCAGTAAAAAGGAAGAGGTTAAAACTGTAAGAAATAGCTCACCGTAGATTAGCAAGATGGAAGGGCAATTGTTTCCAACAAACCACTCCAAACCCCCCCCCCCCACGAATATACAAGTCAATCAAGAGTGACTAAAGCTGAATCCACAAGATAAAAAGAGAAAGGCAGTTCACAGGATACAAGTCTCCTAAAATGACATGGAATATGTGGCACTCCCCACCAGCATCCCCACCCTGATCCACCCTGTACACCCAAGCACTTCCAATGGAACAGCCTTCCGGGCTTTTTCTTGGGGACCAGATGCCAGGTTTATTCCTGGTCTTCCCATGGCAATCACCTGTTTGAAATTGCACTCTCAACCCACAAAAAGCAGAAAGAAGAAAATACTTCAGTTTTTACCCAGCTAGGAGAAGGAAAGAAAATGGCACAAGGAGAGGGAAGGAGGGTGTCCCTGAAAGTGAACAATGCAAAGCTGGCTAAAGAGAACCACTGGGGCTCCCATAACCAAGGAAAGGCTGGGAATACTGAAGATCCTCACTGAGTTTTTTCTGGAGAAGAAGCCAGCCAGACCTCCTTAGCCTCCGTAAGTGAGAAGGCTAAAGATGGAGAATCAGTGATGCAGAAGTGGGGTGAAAAGAAAAACACGCCAGGGTGGAGGGATGCCAGGGACAAGGAGAAACAGAAGAGGTTCATAAAACCAAAGAGTTACAGAATAAAATAAAATGTAAGAAAATGGTTTAGATTCAATCAATTCTAAACTGGGAGAAATCCATGTTTCGTGTTTATATCTATTAGGGTTCCACATGTTCCCAAAAGTTAAAGCAAGTGTTCCATTAAAAAAAAAGCATATATTGGAAGGACCCTCACTATAAAAACTTTGCTACTTGGTAAGGAGCAAAATTCCACATAAGCCTGGTCTGTCTGGGAGTTGGTCCAAATGGGGAGAGGGGAGGGGGGAAAGGAATCTATTATTAGAAATAGCAGAAGAATCTCTTTATAAACAGTTTCCATTGGTGATTTGGTTCTGCAATTTGAACATGATATTGCGACTGTAGCCAATACATTCTATTTCCATAGAAACGATCATAGGATTTGAAGGCCCAGGATAAACTAATTAATGACCTTTAGAGTATTTCCTTCATAGGAAGTAAATTATAGGCCTTACAGAAAGAAGACCCATGCTTTACTTACTTACTTTTTTTTTTTTATTTTAAGCAGCAAGATTTCAGATCACCACGATGGTTTCCCCCAAGATAGCAGAAGACCACCATCCAGCTACAAAACTGAGGAGACAAAACAATGCATAGTTCCTAAAGCTGGGAACTCTTGGTGATCTAGGCTGGTCTCCTAAGGCTGACCATTCTCAACCTTCCAGACAACTGGAACAGAGAGTGCGGTAATCAATCAACAAGCAAGCATTTATCAAGTACTTAAAAAAAAAAAAAAGATGTCTTCTCTTTGTAAGGCCTACAGTTGACTACCTGTAAAGGAAATACTAGTGGTAACTTCTTGCTTTATACTAGGATATATATCTATGAATGCACAGGTATATGTATATGTGCATGTGTGTGTGTGTGTGTGTGTGTGTGTGTGCATACACAAAAACATACAAGTATGTGTACATATATGTGGTTATATATGTAATTATAAGGTACTTTATATATTATATAATGTGTAATTTTTATTTTATTATATGTGAAATTTTACTCCTTTATACATTTTTATATATTTACACACATATACCCTACACATAGAGTGTCCCAAAAGTTTTAGTGCTGGGGCAGCTAGGTGGTGCAATGAATAGAGAGCACTGGCCCCAGAGTCAGGAGGACCTGAGTTCAAATCCAGCCTCAGACCCTTAACACTTACTAGCCATGTGACCTTGGGCAAGTCACTTAACCCCAGCCCCACCTGGATAATCAGTGATACAACAGCCTCCAAAAAGGAAAAAAAAAGTTTTAGTGTTGTTTTAACTATTAAAACTTGAATATGTATGTGTAAACAGATGTTATGTGTGTGTGTGTGTATATATATATATATATACACACACACATATATATACATATATACCCACACACATATACATATATATGTGTGTGTATACACATATATACCCACACACATATATGTACCTATGACACATTATGACACATTTAAAGTCCCCAAGCCAGCTTTCTGAGCCAGCTTCCTATTTGATCCTTTCATCTCATTTGGGCAGAAGTTTCTCTATGCCCTCTGGAAAAAGGATTTGTTTACCAAATGATCATGTTGGTAGATCCCCAATTTCACTCACACCTGCATAACTTAACATGGACAACACTGCTGCCAAAATGTTTAACCTACTTAAGATGACTGCTTTTAGGGGAGCTCCTATTTGTAAGCCAACAAATGGATGACCAGGAACTTAGAATGTTCATGTCAAATTGTTTAACTACCCATTAAAGTGGGCCTAAGAGCTGCTCTAGAAACCATACTGGCTTCTGGATGATCCTAGAATTTCTAGACTTAAGCATCATAGCCTGTTAGAACTGAAAATGACGTCAAGAACATTCTATATGTAACCTGTGTCAGGAGAGTGATGGGTTTGGTATCATAGGGGTCCTAGCTTTAAGTCCTGACCCTGCCACACCAGTGTCACCATGGGTAGGGCATTCAACCTCTCTGGACCTCATTTTCCTCAACTGTAAAATACAATGATATCACCTCTGAAGTCCCTTCTAATTAAATCTAATATCCCATGACAGTGAGGTCTGTGCAGATATTTTGCAGGCTTTTAGAAAGGAAGGTCCAGCAGTCAAGGGCAATGCCCCAGGGTCCCAGAACAAGGTGGTGGTATTTAGTATTAGATTGTTGGTCTGACTCTCAAATCCAGAGTTTTTTATTCTGTTAGCAGTTAATTCAAGTGGCTGTAGGTACCTTGAAATGATTCCTGGTTGACAGTCCATTCAAAGTTCTGAAAGATCAGGGATCTTTTCTGTGACATAAACCCCTCTGGCAAGCTGATAAAGCTTGCCAAAAAAAATTGTGAGAATAATGTTTTCATATGTTCAAAGTAAAACTGATCAGATTAGAAAAATAAATTAGTTATCCTAAATTCAGTTATCTAACTATTTTTAAAAACCAAGTTCCTGGACCACAAAAGTTAAGCACCTCTGTGAGAGACAATCTCTCAAGGCCTGCTCATGATCCTTTAAGATGACTTTTGTATTCACTAAAATGTCAACATTCATGGAAAGAGAAAACCAGTTCAGAAAGAGATTTATGAAGGCAAATTAATAATCTAATTCATTCTAGGGTTTATCACTTCATTTTCCTGGCAACATCAGGAACATCTCAAGGAAAGCAGGATACAGAGCTCAAATCCCTAGGCTATCATGGCCTGCACAGAATATCTCTAGTTTCCCCAAATAAGCTTCCTTAGCTTCTCAAGAATTTTCACACTGACCTATGGGAACCAGAAATTTACAATCATGCAGCTGTTGATTAAGTGAGCAGATCAACCGGTCACAAATAATTGAAATGCTGGGAAAGCAACTGACCAGAATTTCCAAAGGAAATCTCTCTGGTATACATTTTTGGATGCAACCAATGTGTGAATGTGTTTTGCTTAACCATATGTAGTTGTTAAACTTTTCTTTTTCTTTTTTTTTTCCAATTCTGGATGGGTGGGGAGAAAGATGGGGGCAGGGTTCCCCTCCCCCCCACAAAAAAAGTGAAAGAACAAAAGGCCCAGAAGTTATTGTAGACACACATGACAGCTTTGAAAGTTACATGTTCAATTTATTATATACTTAAAAAAATTAGTTTCATGTATTATCCTCTCTTATACAATGTATAATGAAAATGCTGATTTTTTGATAAATGCTGGAGAAGATATGGGAAAATTAGAACACGAATGCATTGTTGGTAGAGTTGTGAACTGATCCAACCACTGTGGAGAGCAAATGGAACTATGCCCCGAGCTATAAAAATGTGCATACCCTTTGAACCAGCAATATCACTTTTAGGGCGGTATTCCAAAGAGTTCATAAGTGGGAAAAGGACCCCAATGTACAAAAATGTTTATAGCATCTCTTTTTGTGGTGGCAAAGAATTAGAAATCAAGGGGATGCCCATCACTTGGGGAATGGCTAAACAAGTTGTGGTATATGATTGTGATGCAACAGTATTGCGCTTAAAGAAATGAGGAGCAGACGGACTTCATAATAACCTGGAAAGACTTATATAAACTGATGCTGAGTGAGAGGAGCAGAACCAGGAGAACATTGTACACAGTTACTGACACATCGTATCTGTGATGACTGACTTTGATAGACTGGGCTCCCAATGCTGTAAGACAGCTCCAAAAGACTCAAGAATAAGGGGCTATGCACATCCAGAGAAAGAACTACAGAGTCTGAAAGCAGATGGAAGCAAACTATTTGCTCTCTCTCTTCTCTGTTTTGTTTTGTTTCTTCTTTTTTGTTGTTCATTCCAATTGGTTATAACTTTTCTTTACAACTTGACTAATGTTTAATGTGCACTTATTCGTAGAACCTATATCAGATTACATACATGCTACCTGGGGCGGGGGGGAGAGAAAATTTGGAACTCAAGGAATTGTGGAACTGAATGTTGTAAACTAAAAGTAAATAAAAATAAAAGTTTTCTTTTTTTAAAAAGTAAAATAAAAAAAAGTAAATAAAAAGTAAAATTAAAAAGTAAATAAAAATTAAAAATAAAAATTAAAGTTTTCTTTTTTTTAAAGACAATGCTCATTTTCTTTAATGTTTAAGTTTATGATAAAAAAAATTAAAAGAGAAATTTCAAAAAAGAAGAAATCTTTCTGGCTACATGGTTGTTCATTTCCAAAACAAACCAATGAGATCACCAATATGATGCCCTAACTTGCACATGAATTGCATTGGCGTGAGGTCAGTCTTGAGCTCCTGTCCTCTAGTCACTGAAGTCCAGTGGCAATCTGGCTACATAACAAGATTCTGAAAAGATTTCCCTGTGGATTTCTCAACTTGTTACCTTTCTGCCAACTGTAAGCCATCTTTTAAAAATAAAATGGTCTTCCACAATTTTCAACATGGCTCCTTGGAAATTGTTATTTACTCTCTCAATGAGGCCATGTGATTGGAGCTTTCTCAGAAGAAACTGTGTTTAATAAAGGTTAAGCTTATAAACAACAACTGTTTTAGGGACCTGGAGATCATTCTTTCAGATTTAGAGGATAACATCACTCTCAACCACCATGACATCCGTTAACCCTAAACAAATGTGAACTAAAGAAAAGATAAAATATCTAAGTTCAGTACAGTATCAGTAACTCGTCACATTTAAAACTATCAGGACAGGGGCAGGGAGGTGGCACTGGTTCTGGAGTCAGGAGGACCTGAGTTCAAATCCAACCTCAGACACTTAGTAGCTGTGTGACCTTGGACAAGTCACTTCACCCTGATTACTTTGCCTCCCCCCTCCAAAAAAACCAAAACAAAAACTATCAGGACCAGTTATAAAGGGAGAACAATTTAAATCACCACCAACAGTCATCATGTTCTCTGACCACAATCCCTAAACTGGTACTCAGAAATTGAGATAAACACCTTCTTACAGGACACACCTGAACAGATTCCCACCTTCCTCCTCCTCCTAAAGCTCAAACCCATCAGTGGAGAAGATGTACATACCACCTATGCATACAACATGTCTTATTATCACCATGTACTTTTTTTTTTTACAAGTCTATTTGCTTTGAAACCTGATACTATCTCAAGAGTTTGTTTCCCTCTATTCCTTGTTGGCTGTGAGAAATAAGAGCACAAAGAAAGCTTTTATATGTATCAAATAAGGTTACTGACCATATATGAATATATATATATATATATACACACATACACACACATATATAAATCCTCAAAACAAATATATACACATATATTAGTGTATAATATATGACCCATGCATGTTTTAGAATTATTATATCAGTATAATACACTATACTTATATATACATTTTAACGTTATAATATATGTGTATATATTTGTTTTGAGGATCAAATATATATAGTCAATAACCCTATTTTATATGTAATTAACAAATATAAACACATATGCATATAAACATATATATTTATGTTTTGAAATCAAATTCTTGCTTTGAGGAATACTCTCTCTCCCTCTCTCTCTGAGCAGAGGAACAGAGAGAGAGAAAAAATTTTAATAGAATAATAGACCATAATATATATGGTCTGTATTTGGCAAGATCTTATAACTATGTTGGGAGTATATTCTCATTCTCCAATAGTCTCCTCCCAGTATTAGCTACTGCTTCAGTCTTACAGCAGGCAAGGCAGCAGAAAGATCACTGCCAAGCCCTCAGCTTCTTCTTTACCCTGACATGTTTTTTATCCTTCCCTCCTCCCCCCTTTCAGCGTCCCCCTAATCTTTAGCAGCCTTATCACCTAGCACTTAGCCAAGCTTCCTAACTGGTCTCTCTGCTCTAGTTCTCACCCTACCTCCTCCACCCACTTTTCCAATTCATCTTTCCACACACAGCAGAGCTAAAACAATCTTCTTATGACACAGGTAAGATCATGTTACTTTTTATTCCCTTGTTCCAAAAGACCTTTACCAACTCTTCACAAATTCCAGGATAAAGACAAATAAAAAAATAAAATTTAAGATAAATAAAGCACAAACCCAGTGTCCAAGATGCCACATTTTAGGTAAAGTGTGGACAAAAATGGAATGTATCCAGAGAAGGCAACTAGGCTGGTTAAAGGACTAGAAACCAGTTCATAGGAGCATCACTGGACACGATTTCTAAGGGTCCTTCAAGTTCTAAAACCTAGATAGCCCAGTAAACACAGTGCTAGGTCTGGAATCAGGAAGATCTGAGTTCAAATCCAGCCTCAGATATGTCCTAGCTGACCCAGATATGTTCCTATGTGACCCTGGCAAAGTCATTTGACTTGTTTGCCTTGATTTCTCCATCTGTAAAATGGGGATGAAAATAAAAGCATTTACCATCAAACTGATCTAGCAATACCACTAGATTTGTATACCAAAGAGATCATAAAAAAGGAAAAAGGACCAACATTACAAAAATATTTATAGCAGCTCTTTTTGTGGTGGCAAAGAATTGGAAGTTGAGGGGATGCCCATCAACTGGGGAATGGCTGAACAAGTTGTGGTATATGAATGTAACAGAATACCACTGTGCTATAAGAAATGATGAGCAGCCAGATTTCTGAAAAACCTGGAAAGGCTTATGTGAACTGATGCAAAGTGAAATGAGCAGAACCAGGAGAACATTATACACAGGAACAGCAACACTGTTCAATGACCAACTAGGATTTACTTAGCTCTTCTCAACAATACAATGATCCAAGACAATTCCAAAAGACTCATACTAAAAAATTCCATGCACATCCAGAGAAAGAACTGATTGGGAGTTTGAATGCAGATCAAAGCATACTATTTTTCACTTTATTTTTGTGTGTGTGTGTGTGTGTGTTTTCCTTTTGCAAATTATAACTGTTTTTTCTTTCACAACATGACTGATGTGGAAATAAGTTTTACATGATTACACATATGTAACCTATAGCAAATTGCTTACCTTCTTGGTGAAGGGGAGAAAATGTGGGACTTTAAATTTTATAAAAAATTACTGTTAAGAATTGCCTTTACATGGAATCGGGGAAAAAAAATACTATTAATTTTTTAATGGCACTTCCCTCCCAGGTTTGTTCTGAGGATCAAATGAGATAATTGTAAAGTATTTAGCATAGTGTCTGACACAGAGTGAGATATAAGTGTTAGCTGTTTTTAATAATGATTATTATCAACAGGAGATAGTTAACCAAGTGTTAAAACAATATTAGGTAGGGGCGGCTAGGTGGCGCAGTGAGTAGAGCGCTGGCCCTGGAGTCAGAAGGACCTGAGTTCGGATCCAGCCTCCGACACTTAACGCACACAAACAAAAAAACCTAGCCATGTGACTTTGGGCAAGTTACTTAACCCCAACTGCCCTCCAAAAGGCAAAAAAAAAAAAAAAACAATATTAGGCGGCACATGGCATTTGTCTTTTAAGTATCTGAAGAGCTGTCATTCAGACTTCAGACTTGTTCTGCTTGGCATCAGAGGGCAGAATTAGGTTCATTCAATGGACATATATGGCTACTAGAAGGATGACAGTGTTCTCAGAGGACACAGGCAAGTTTGGGACAGGAGTGGGTTTAAGAATAAAGTTAGGATTCATCATGTATAAAAAATGAGGGGATGGGACGAGAACGTCTCTTCCAGTCCTGGATCTATGATCCTATGAAGGTACAAAGAGGCAAATTTCAGGTCAATCTAAAACCTCTGAACCTTTAGAGAGGTCCCAAGCTCAAGACGCAGTACATGCCACATCACTAGAGGTCTCAAACAGAGACTGGATGATCACTAGCTAGGACTCAGAGGAGAATCCTGCTCTGAAAGAAGTGGAACTACATGGTGACTCAAGTTCCTTCCTATCTGAAATCCTCAGAACCTTGACAACTTGGAGGTTCCAAAATCCTGGCACTCCAGGCTCTCTACAATCTACCTCTCTGGTTCTATCTCATACTACTCTCCTTCATATATTTCACAGACACACACACATACCCTCTCTGACATTCTCCTATCTTGCCCAGCCCTCTCCAACCTCATGCATTCCTACATACTACATACTGTGTCCCTACGCCAAAAATAGGCAGCCAGGAGGCACAGTGGATAGAACACTGAGCCTGGAATCAGGAGAACCTGAGTTCAAATCTGACTCAGACAACCACAATGGATAAAGCACTGGGTCTTGAATCAGGAGGATTCATCTTCATGAGTTCAGATCCAACCCCAGACTCTTAGTAGCTGTGTGACCCTGGACAAATCACATAATCCTCATCTGTAAAATGAGCTAGGGAAAAGGACTGTGTCAGAGGGGGGGAGTTTGAGAATACATCTCACCCTGAACTATCCCTCATAACTGATGTTTATATAGAGCTTCAACATTTGCAAAGTCCATTTTCACACAGAATCTCATCTGAGCTTAAGTAATGAACAGGTGATAGAGATCAAGTCACTTTTAGTTGAACCATACCTAGAACAGAAACTAGAAATGTTGGCGTTCCAGACACTCCATCTCACTGCCCTTAATATCTGATTTGGCAGTAGGGGAAGAAAGACAAGAGAATGCTTCTGGAATTTTAGGAAGCCAAGAAACTATTTCCTCTGCCTTCACATGCCTCTCTGAAGACCAAGGGATTCAAATGCTGCCAAGAATTTTTCCAAGGTAAAAGTTAAACCCTGATTTTTAATCAGTACCAGCAGGAGAAGGGCCCAAGAAATTAGATTAAGGGCAGCATGAGCTATGTTTATGGAATGTAAGCTTAAAGTTACTCATGATTTGAAAAAAACAAAACAACAAAACCAAACCAGATTGGAGCTGCTGATTTCCCCGGGTGGTTATCTCATACCAAAGAGCAAGAGCATTCCTGAGCCCTGTATACATTCTCTGTATACATACTCTGAGTAAGGAGCCAGTGCAGAGCAAGGCTTTCCCTTCCCTTTTCCTTTTAAAGTGCAAATTACAAATAATTCCCCAAAGTAGTTTCAAGGGGAAATGAAGCCAAAGCATATGGAAACAAACGGTGGTTTAATTTCAGGATGGTTTTTTTTCCCTCTATTTTCCTTTCTTTGCAAAGGGAGAAAAGATCCGTATCCTCCAAATCACGGTAAGTTAATCATTCTTAACATTTTAATTTCCCTAAAACTTCCTCTCTATGGATTGTGATTTTCATGACCTGAGCTAAGAGCAGAGAACAAACCAGAAAGTAACAAGATCTGGGTTTCTTTTCATGGTACAATGTCCATTAAGCCTCTGGCAGCAAAGGAAGCAACGTACAGCTGCAGCAGCCCTTATATACTTAAATTGGTTGGTTGGTTGTTTTTTTTAAAGTGTGTGTAAGAGACCCAAGCTTATACAGAGCTTAAATTAAGAGCATGAATTCAGATCAGCAGATGTTCAACCATAATAATCCACTATGAGCCCTCTTTACCTGGCTGAATTTACATAGTAAACAAATGACCATAATTCCATTTTTAGCTTATATGGTAAATATAACAGGGAAAGTTTTCTCTTAAATTATTATAGATACGCCATAGCCTTGCCCACTATCTCTCAGTCCCCCTTTATTTAATTCCCCCTTCTTCCCTCCCACTCCCCAACAGAAAAGGTTTAACCAAAAAATGTTTCTGGGAATAATCAACCCTCTTTGAACAGCATTAACAGCTGCCTGAAAACTCTCTCCTTTCAAACTCCAGCTTTCCGGGTCCTCATTCACTGACCCATGCACTTATAGCAACCATACGTCCTCGAAGCAGTCCCAAAGGGACATAGACTTTAAATGGTGCATCCTTTCTGAGACATACAGATGTCCCAATATGAGGTTCAGAAAATAGTGTACAGAGCAAATGGTCTTTTTGGTCCACATCTGTGATTCCACTGGCTTGGAGAACACTCCAGTTCCCTGAGGGCATTGAAAGGCTTTGACTTGAGTGGAATTACCCAGCTAGTAAAGTGCCAAAAGTTTGACTTCCCTGCCATTCTTCCTGACACCAAGGCCTACCCTCTTCTCCAACCCACCATGCTGACTTTCTTGGCCTGTTAATACACATTTGTTCACAGGATATGCAGCCATTTACAAGATTTCCATATTTTGGAAAAGTAGGGGATTCCCAATGATCTTCTGGAACAAGGATTCTTAACCTAGGGCTCACAGACACCTCAAGAGGCCATGGATAGATTTCATAGGGTCCATGAACTTGGATAGGGGAAAATGCGCTAACTTTATTTTCACTAACCTTTGGCTTCCTTTGTAATGCTATGGTGCATTTAAAGGCATGATTCTGAAAAAAGGGGTCTGTAGGTTTCCCCAGACTGCCAACGGATCTAGGACAATTTGTACAATGCCCTCTGCAAAATCTCAAGTAAATGATCATCTATCTTCTGCTTAGACCTCTGGGGAAAGAGAACCTATTATCTCCAGAAATAATATATCCCACTTTGGGACATAGACAGGGGTCACAGAATTTTAAGACACCTCATTAGGGCATCTAGTTTAACCAACACTGGGCAGCATAAAATATTTGACATGTAGTCAAAAATTCTGTTTGAAGGCCTTGAAAGAAGGCACCCTACACTTTTTAAGATAACCTATTTAACTCCTGGACAGTTGTAATCACCTGGAAGTTTTTTCCTAACATCAATCAAACCTGAATATGGCTCTTCCCAATTTTCCAGTCACTGCCCCTGGTTTTACCCTTTGGGGCCCAACAGAACAAATCTAATCTTTCTCTCTTTCACATGACAGCCCTTCAAATACTTGAGTATAGCTATCATTTCTCCCCCAACTATTCTTTTCATGTCACATTATAGACCATAAGCTTGTCAAGATAAACACATCTCTGATTTCTTTCCTTTCCCAAACAGTAAATGTTTTTCCATGCTCTGATAACAACTGCTAATAAACCTCAACTGACATCATCCATAGAAGATTAATCATAACCAAAATCTAGTCCCTATGCCAAAGTAATTCCCAACTCCACTATCACCAAAGAGGGATTTTCCAATACAGTCAATTCTAGTTTTAGTTAAAGGTCTCTAAACTATGTCCAAAAGGGAATTCCCCAAAAGAGAATTTCAATGATGTTTGTTTACTTTTTTTTTTAGTTCTACTTTCCTCACAACAATTTGGAAAGATTCAAAAGAAACACGAAGTGAAAAGTCAGGTTTTAAAATGGTAGAAGAAAAATGTCAAGGACGCTCTGGGAAAATTACCCAGATTTCACCCATGTCCCTAGATGGACATGGTTCCACCACTGGTACTGACAGAGATAGATAGAAAGTCAGAAGGTGTGGGACTGAGAGCCTGGCAGTAGTCTAAGGGATGATCAATGGTCTGGAAAGCCTACTTCTTAGCTGCCAAGGCTCCCATGTAACAGTATTAAAATAGCTGCCATCTCTGAACTCAACCCAATCCCTGTGTTCATCCTTCTAGCCTAAGTTTCTCTTTGGCTTTAACCAGGGTGTCCTACAAATTATAAACCTCCAATGGAACAGAAAATCAGAAAATGAGAGACAAGCTTACTTCAACCCTTTACTCTCTGACTAACATATACAATATTGAGATCTAGTTCAATGTGGCATGGGAAAAAAGCATCAGACATAACCATTAGAGGACCTGCATTTGAATGCCACCTCTGACACTTCACTAGCTACTGAACAGAAGCAAATCACGTAATGCTCCATGTAAGTCTCAGTTTCATCATTTGTAAAAAGGGGATAACAACCTCACTAGGTAGTTATGTGGAAAGCACTTTAAAAAATGTAAAGTATTCTATGTGAATTATTAGTGTGATTGTTATATAATACATTTATTAAGGCACTTCATCCTTCAAAATTCAAATTTGCAGAGGGAATATCTTCCCTAATGAAGTTACAGATCCCTAAAGATGCATCACGTATTTATCTACATTAGGCTTTCTAATTCCCATTTTAAAGAAAAGAAAATAGAGAATAATTTATCTTATGGACAGATACTTCATTAATGCAAAAAGATAACAAGAGACCCTCTGCAAAGGATAGCAACAGGCAACTTTTAAAAATGAAATGCAATTTATAAAGAGTCACATGAAAGAGTGTTCCGTATCAGTAATAAGAGAAATCTAAATGAAAACAAGTCTCAGGTTCTGATTGATGATGACTGGGAACAAAAATGATGAAGGCTAGGAGGGCTGTCAGATAAAAAACAGAGAACTGTGAATTGGTCCAACCCATTCTGGGAAACATCCGAAACTGAACGAGAAAAGACATTTTAACCGTACGTGTCCTGGAATCTTATATAACTGCTGGAACACATATCAAAGAGGTCAAGGACTGATGAAAAGACCTCACAGAAACACATATGCACAAAATATTTACACTGACACTTTGTAATAGGAAAAAAACTGGAAATAAAGTAAGTGCTCCTCAATGGAGTAATGATTATAATAATTGTTATATATGAATGTCATACTATATTGCTATGCCATAGTAAAAAAAAAAAAAAGAATAAGAATCCAAAGAGGAGGGAATAGAAATAGTTAAACACATGGGATAGCTAGGTGGTGCAGCAAATAGAGCACTGGCCCTGGATGCAGGAGGACCTGAGTTCAAATCCAGCCTCAGACATGTGACCTTGGACAAGTCACTTAACCCCAATTTGCCCTGCCCTCCCCCTACAAAAAGCAGAAAGAAAGAAAGAAAGAAAGAAAGAAAGAAAGAAAGAAAGAAAGAAAGAAAGAAAGAAAGAAAGAAAGAAAGAAAGAAAGAAAGAAAAGAAAAGAAGGAAGGAAGGAAGTTAACCACAGAAACAGCTAAGTTCAGAAAGGTATTTGGTCTGGAGGAAGAGGGGTAAATATTAAATTATTCTGGATATGTCTGAGATGTCTATGGGATGCCCATCAACTGGGGAATGGCTGAACAAGTTGGTGGTATATGATTGTGATGGAATACTACTGTGCTGCAAGAAATGATATCAATGATCTTAGAAAAACATGAAAAGACTCGCAGAAAATGATGAAGAGGAAAATGGGCAGAACTAAGAGAATACTGTATACAGTAACAGCAATACTGTTTTAAGAATGACTGTGTGAATAGGTTATTCTGACTATTATAAATACCCAAATTAACCATAAAGGACATAGGAAAAAAAACACTATCTGCATTCAGAAAAAAGAACTGATAAATAGAGAAGTATGCATTGAATAATTTTACACACACACACACACACACACACACACACACACACACACACACACCCCCAGATACATATATCCCGATTTGTGTCTAATGGTAGCTATCTCTCTAGGGCAGGAAGAAAGAGGGTAGGAAAAAAAGGAGGAAAAAAATTTTATATGATAATTTTGTTGTATATTTGAAAAGGAACAGCAAGTTGTGCATAGTAGATTTGCAGTTTCATGTACAATCATCTTTTTATTGTATTACATTATAGAAATGCTTATTTTTATTCCATATATGTATTAATGTAATTTTTTTTTGCCTTTTTGGAGGGCAATTGGGGTTAAGTAACTTGCCCAAGGTCACACGGCTAGGTTTTGGTTTGTGTGTGCATTAAGTGTCTGAGGCCGGATATGAACTCAGGTCCTTCTGACTCCAGGGCAGATGCTCTACTCACTGCGCCACCTAGCCACCCCTGTATTAATGTAATTTTTAAAAATAAAGGGACAACAACAAAAAAAGATGTTTATGGAATACACAGTTCAAATGTCTAATAAGTAGTTCGTAATACAGTTAAAGGCAGCTAGGTGGCTAAATGGATAGAGTACTGGGCCTGGAGTGCAGAATACCTGAGTTCAAATTCAGCCTCAGACCCTGGGCAAGTCATTAAAACTCTGTTTGCCTTAATCTACTAGAGAAGGACACAGTAAACCAATCCTGTATCTTTGCCAGAAACACTCCATGTTAGAGTCCAAAGGGTCATGAAGAAATTCTAGAGATTAAGGCTGCATATTCTGATCTGGGAATCTTCTGCAGAGGGATGATAATTAACTCCATGGGAACTAATGAGATTACTAAGTGGGAAAATACACAGAGAGAAAATAGTCCAAGGTACAACCCTGGGGTAGATTTTCATTGAGGAACCAGCAAAGGTGACTAAGAAAGAAGTCAGTCAAGTAAGAGAATAAACAAGAACAGTGTATTAAAAAATCCATAAGAGAGAGGATCCAGGAGGAGATGCTGGTCAACACTGTCAAATGAGTCAGAAAGTTCAAGGAGGACGGCCTTTCAAGAAAAGACCATCAGATTTGGCGATTAAGAGATCACTGGTAACTTGTAGAGGGCAGTTTCAGTTGAGTGAAGAGGTCAAAAACCAGACTGCCAAGAGCTGGGGAGAGGAAGAAGAGGCAAAGAGAGGGGCCACCTCTTTCTAGGAGTTTGTGACTAGGAAGAGGGGAGGTAAGGATGATTGTTTGAGGGGATTTTTTTTCTTTCAAACCAGCACGGAAGAAAGCAGTAGATAAGGAGAGAGATAAGAGATTAAAGATTAGAGAATGGTAAAGATAATTGATGGGGCAAACTGTTAGAGAAGCCAGGGGGGAATCAAGGATAAATTTTCTTTTTAATTTTTATTCTGAATTTAACAAACCAAATCTGATCGGTGTTTGCATAAACAAAAGAACAAAAAAGGAGGATTTCACATGAAATTTCAAGTTTCTGTTTATGTACACACAACTTACTTTTCTTTTTAAGTATATAATAGGAGGAATCGATAGCTTTAAAGCTATCGTGTTTGTCTGGCTTTCCTTCTGAGGAGAGGAGAGGAAAGGAGGGGAGATGAGGGGAGGAGATTAGTACTGAAAGGCGTAGGAATTGGTGGTCTGAATGAACACCAAAGACAATTGTAGGACAAGTAAGGCCTAGGAAGAGAAAGATGGGAAATTATGATCAGACTGGAGGGTCTTAGAATTTTTTTGTCAAAAAAGTAAACGCACGGAAACAGTCTAAATTAGGACTGGGAAAAATCTATTTTCTACTCTGAGAATGTTATTTTGCATGGAGGTGATCTTGAAATTAATGATGATAATAACTACTGAACAGGGATTTGACAAATACTTCACATACATAATTTCATTAAGTCCTTGGGTTTGGAGTCAGAAGGTCTGGGTTCAAATCCTACTTGTCGGTGAAGTGTTACATAAGGCTAGAGCTAGCCTCAGAGATAAGTCCCACATCAGACAATGGCTGAGTGGTCCTGGATAAGTCACTTGATTCCTGGCAAAAGTCTCCAAGATGTTTAAGTTTCAGAGAAGTTATGGGTGTGCATAAGAAATGGGAATTCCTCACTCAGTTTCCTATACAGATAAAAACACAGATCCCATCTTCCCTATCAAAAAAAAAAAAAATCCTATGTGCCACTCAACTTGCCTGGGCCTCAGTTTCCTTATGTATAAAATGAAAGAGTTAGACTAAATGGCCTGTAAATTCCTTTCCAAATCCATGGTTTATGATTTATTTATTCTATTTGTTTATATTTGCCACAAATGTCTTGTCCTACCCTAATACAAGAGCAGTACAGAATGCAATCATACATGAAAAACTACCATGACCAACTTGCTTATGCTTTTCTGTGGAGTTCTGAATGTGATTTTTCCTTCTTTTTCAAGCCCCAGAGCATCAACAAGTTTCCACAGAGAATAACAGGTGTGCTTTAATGGTGTAGCCCCCAGGCATGTCCTGTCAGTGTTAAAACCGATTATCTTGGGGCTGCCCCCACCTCAGTACACTCACAATTCTGTGGACCTTGGGAGAGTAACAGATGAAATACTCTTCCTTCTTCTCCATGGAAAGATAGTAGCATATAAACAGGGAAGAACACTGCCAAATCTGGCTATTTACTTTGCTTAACGGGTTTGGTTTTTTGTTTTTTTTTTTTTTTGCTACAAGAGGGAGGGATGAGATATTAAGAAGCGACAGTGTTGTGAAGCGACAATGTTGTCACTTTTAAAAAAAAATGCCAATGAAACACTTAAAAAACAGAGAAGGGCTTGTCTCAGGACAGCAGATCAAATTAGTACTTCTCTCCCCACACAAACCCCAAGCAGACCCTGGCTCTATTTCCTTTGTGAGATCAATTTTTTACACTTGGAAAGCTCCAGATATGCCCATGTTCCCAGCCACCTTGAATTCTCTCATCCACGCATACAACAAGTATTTTTTTTTTTTTGGAAAGGAACAGGCACTCAAGCCTAGAATTCCCTCTTGGCAACAGTTCACAGGCCAATGTCCCTCTCTTCCATTTCCACATGAATGACTCCTGTCATTCTCTCTTTGATTACTTTCATTAACTTCTGAGGCTGCTCCAGACAAATTATTTCTACACCACAAGTTGCCAACAACCAGGAACCAATTATCCTTACAGCTGAGCAGGGAGAAAGCATCTCCAAAACTGACATGAAATGAAGAGGATATTTTTAATCCAAGATTCACTTCCATTTCAAGCTACATCTATATGGCTCTTTTTAAAAAGGAAGAGGGAATGCTTAAACGCAAGACCAAAATAACTGTAGTTACCTATGTGGCCTCAGGCTAACATTAAATTTATTTAGTTACGTATTTATTCATTTATTTAGTTAGTTTGACTAGGAATGCTTCATCTGCGTGTTACTCTGCCTAACAGGATAAGGACTCATCCATCATTCCCTGGAATGGTTTAATCACATTTCATCAGTAGAATGTTGGTCAAGGGTTCACTAAGAAGACAACGAAAAGGGACCTATGTGTCATCTTCCTAGGAGAAAAGACACAGCAAAATACTAGGCATGGAATGCATCACGGATCACTCCTGACTGTCCTTGTTATGGAATTTCTGTGGCAAATTTCCAATGCCTGGCCAGCTTTCCTCTGTCACCTCAGATGTCTCCCCAACCATCAGCTGTTCACAATGACACAGAATGGACCTAAAGTGGGAAAGGTAGTACCCTCCCCTCCTAACAGGGATAGAGGAATCCCGAATTTTCCAAAAATCTACAGATGTCATTTTTGAAATATCTCCCCTGGGCCCTACACTTAGAGAGCCACCACACTGATTATAGCAATGGGGAATGGATCTGGGATTTTGCTAGCACAGTCAACTCCATACGCTTCTGTGGCTACCCTCTCTCAGTTTATAATTTTAGAGAGTTGCCTAGGACAATGAGAGACTGAAGTGATTTATCCAAAGTCACTCTGTATCAGAGGCAGTATCTGAGCTCAAGTTTTCCAGATGGGAAAGAGAGTCTGGCTCTTGGTTAAGACTACAATGGGTACCATGCTATCTTACATTTTTATCTTTGGGAAGGGAAGTTCTTAAGATAACCTATAGGCTGACAACCCATAGGAGGGCCATCTTAAATAAATTAACAACCACACAACTAATATTTACATAGCACTTTAAGCATGTAAATCTTACCTCTCTGATTCTCCCAGATAACCTGTGAGTTAAGGGTGGTCATTATCCCCACTCTACAGATAAGGAGGGGCAGCTGAGTAGTGAAGTAGACAGAGTGCCCAGCCTGCAATCAGGAGGACCAGAGTTCAACTCTGGCCTCAGACACTTACTAGCTGTGTGACCCTGGGCAAGTCATTTAACCCTGTTTGCCTCAGTCTCCACATCTGTAAAGTGAGCTGGAGAAGGAAATGGCAAATCACTCGGATAACTCTGCCAAGAACACCACAAATGGAGTCACAGAGAGTCGGAAACTACTTGCCTCAGAGCCATACAACTAGAAAATGTCTTCAAATTTGGGTTTCCTGGACTCCTGGAGTCCAATACTCTATCTTCTAAGAAGCACCAAACCCTGTAAAAGGATTTTGATCAGAAAATAAAGTTACTCATGTTTTGTTGTATTATTTATTTAGTTCAATATTTTCGATTACATTTTAATCTGGTTGCCAAACTAATCTTTGACACCTCTTCCCTAACTACACAGATAGGTGTCAAGGATCTACCCATTAAAAAGCATGGCAGGAGAGAATCCACATACAGGAACACCCCTCGGTACCTCCCTGTGTTATCTACCTCAGGCCCCAAACTTCTCCCACATGGTTCTACTTATCTTCAATTAAGTATTACCAGACAAGAGTATACAGTGGCCGTGATCAGAATGCATTTACTGAGCATATAGAATATACCCAGCATTTTCTAAAAGCACTCAAGGAATTATAAAACCACCGTAAGACATGTTCCCAGACTTCAGAGAGTTTCTAGGAGACCTGAAGAATCAGGACAAAAGATAGGGGTCTCCAAGTATTTGAAGGGCTGTCCTGTGAAAGAGAGATCAGATTCATTTGGTTTCTTCTAAAAGGGGAAAACCAGGAACAATGGAAAAGCAGCTGGATGACCCAGTGGATAGAGTGCCCAGCCTGGAGTCAGAAGGGCCTGGGTTCACATCAGACCTCAGATACTTCCTAGCTGTGTGACCCTGAGCAAGTCACTTAACCCTGTTTGCCTTGGTTTCCCCACCTCTAAAATGAGCTGGAGAAGGCAATGGCAAACCACTCCAGTATCTTTGCCAAAAAAATCCCAACAGAAAAAAAACAAAACAAAACTCAACAACAAAAGGAATAATGGATTTAAGTTGCCACGGAACAAATGTAGGTTTGATGCCAGGGAAATGATGAGGGCTACCTAGATAAGATGGGCTGCCTCGAGAGCTGGGGGTTCCCCTTCCTTGGAAGTCTTCCAGAAGGAGCCAGATGACCCCTTAACAGGTCTAAGGTATAGTGGAATTATTTTCATTGTGAACTGGATTAGGGGCAGTGGTCTTCCGGAGTCAGCTCAAACAGGCTCTTCAATGGTTAGATTTCAGTGTGAGCACTTAAACCTTGGAATCAGGCAACTGCTACAAACCAGGACTTGGCTGATTGTTCTGTCGACTATCTAGCTTTATGAAAGTGATAGAGAAAATGTGAATAGTGGAAATTATACTTTAACATGTGTCCTGTATGTGTGCATGTATGTGCATATACACATTTGTGTGAATATAGATACATACACACACATACATACCCACACATATATATATAGTTCTCCCTTTCACATCTAGGGGATCAGGGGTACAGCAGCCTGGAAAATCCCATCAAAGTTTTTGGCCCTCCCCTTCATAACAGAAAAGAAATCTGAATTTATTCCCTTCCTTTTATGGGTGTTTACAATGCTTATAGTAAAATTTGGGTTGATATTGTACAATACTATACATATATTTTATGCATTTCTGAGTTTCTAAATTTCTTCTGTATTGTCAGCTAGCCTTCCCATGTTGTCTGTGGCTTCCACAAAACTCCCCAAAAATTCCCATTAAATTTCTTATGATGACCTGCAGTATATCACACCCCTGATTCTCAAATCCTATGAGAGGTATATGGGCAAGTCTTTCCCATGTTTACTTCCTTCATGCCTGAGATCAAACAAGATAAGAGAGGGCAAAGGTCTCCCTAAACTGTAAAGTACCATACATACTTAAGTTATGGTTAGTTCCTCTGTCTTCTTTCCATTTTCCAGACCTCCCCTCATTTCCAAAAGGCAGAGCATGGATGGAACATAGTCACAAATACTGTTTTCTTCTCTTTGGAAGAACACTGAGTGGTCCTGAATTCGTGCTGTGAAAGTTGTTTACTTAAACACAAAACAGACTCCCTAAAGGAGAAGGGGAATGGGAAAAAGAAAGGAAAAGTGACCTCCTGTGGACCCACTAGGCAGAACTGAAACACACTGTCGTATTCTCCCATTCCACACAACCCAAGAGGGAAAAACAAACTGGATTTCACAATATTTGCCCCTTTAAGACCAAAGACCAAGAGTGTATTTGTTCTCCCCATACTGAAAGCCCTTTAGGATGCTACCAGCGGAACAGTCTAAATGTGAAACTAAAAAGGAGAGAAGGTGATGAAACTAAAAATGAGAGATGTTTCTGCCAGAAAGGACAAACACAGTGCATAAGTAAGAGAAACAACTCAAAATTCACCAATTTGGAAAACAAGACCATGCCCATAGTGGTCCTTCTGTTCTCAACCTAATGATTCCCCTGCTGGGCCCCCAAAGCAGTTTATTTAAACATACTATCCTATTTGCTTCTCCCTAAAACCCAGGATACACATATTGCAGGTATTAGTATTTCCACATAACGGATGAAAAAAGTAAGGCTCAGAGAGGTGACTTAAGTGACTTTGCCCATGGCAAGGAAGGGCCAGCTTAATAAACATTAGAGAGAGAATCTGAACCCAGGTTGTTGGATTATAGAGTGCTGGCAGAGGCCTCTCGTTTTAAAGACAGACCTGGAGGGAGACAGAAGTTAGTGACATCACCAGAGTCACAGTGAGTGAGGCTGTCTGAGGTGAGACACAACTTAGGTCTTCCTGCTTCTAGGGCCAGCATTCTATCTGCTACACTACCAAACCTATCTCCTTCAAGACGGCCAGAGACTCCTCCCACTAAGTCATACCTTGACTTTTCCAAATCTCCACGATTTTTCCAAGGACCAGATTAAACGCCACCTCCTCCAACCTGCAAACCTTGATCTTCCAGGGATAAAAGCAGCGCCCCCTTTGAACTTTCACTTCAACTTTCCTTGTCCTAATTTGCGTCATATTTATATACAGGTTTCATCTTCTCGCAGAGATTCTGAAGATCTTCCCAAAAGAGACGTCGTATCTTATTCACCTCTGCTCATCTTTTCTATCTTTCTTGGTGCACAGCACAAGGTCTTGTAAGTAACACATACTCGAACCTGCCCAAAGAGGTGTTTAAAAGGCCAACTAACAATACTGACACAACAGAATTTAACACTAATCAGCCTTAATAAGAGCAGCAGCCTTCAGGGAAACAGTAACCCATTAAGGATGAACATGAATACAATCCACTAATCTGCTACTCACAAACAGACTTTTGTTACGACTTAAGAATAATTGTTCAGGTGCCTGGGGGATAGAATATAATAACAATAATGATAAGTAGCTAGCATTTATATAGTGCTTTGAGGTTTGCAAAGCACTTTACAAATATCTCACATTCAGAGAGAGCTGTGAAATCTTTCAATTCCTTTGCTTTCCTCACAAGCCTATTCAACAAATGAGGGTGAAATACATACATACATATACATATATGTATATACATGCACACACAAAGAGATGAATATACATATCTGTGTGTGTATGTGTATTCCCATCCTTCCACAGACTCCTCTTTATTCTTGTTCCAAGAAGGAATTCTAAAGAACAGGCAAAGTTAGGCTATTGCACAGTTTTCTTCTGTACCTCTATAAGGTTTCTGTAGAAATCCCAGGAAAAATATGTTTTAAACAGCTAGGTGGCATAGTGGATATAGTGCCAAGTCTGGCTTCATGGAGTCCTGAGTTCAAATCCAGTCTCAGACACTCACTAGCTGTGTGACCCTAGGAAAGTCACTTAACTTCTGTTTGTGTTAATCCACTCAATTGTGAAGTCTGGCTTCAGTCAAAGGGCTGCACTTGAGGACCTAGAGGGTCACAGGTTCCCCACCCTTGGTTTGGACCATAGTAGGCCTTATATAAACAGTAGCTGGGGGGCGGCTAGGTGGCTAAGTGGATAGAATGCCAGGCCTGAAGTCAGGAAACGTTGAGTGGAAATCCTGCTTCAGACACTTACTAGCTGTGTGACCCTAGGCAAGTCACTTAACCCTGTTTGCCTCAGTTTCCCCATTGTAAAATGAGCTGGAGAAGGAAATGGCAAACCACTCCAGTGTCTCTGCCAAGAAAACCCTCCAAAAGGGGTCATGAAGAGTCAGGCATGACAGAAATAACTGACTAACAACAAGTACTAGCTATTATTACAATATCATTTTACTTATTCTTTTAAAAATATTTTTGGTTACATCTTAAGTTCTGAACTGTCTCCCTCCGTCTCTCCCTACTCTACACAAGAGAAGTATTTTATTTATTCCTGAATTGGATTTTACTTATTCCATACCGCTACTGGACAAGAGAGAAGTTCTGCCAGCTTTGGCTTGGCAGAAAAACTCAATAGCTGGGGTTCCAAAACATGAGTTTCTGGAAATCCCTTGAGGACTTTTAGATACAAAGTACAGTGCACCTTGCATAGTCCAGCCTTTAATAAATGTTCACTGAATTCAACTGCTGTATCCAGAGTTTATGAGCTGGTGAACGGTATAGGAAGCTGGCTTTCACCTCTGGCCTCCTCTTTTCCTTTACCCAGGATACAGACAGTATCAAAATATAAAGCTACAGATCCTTCATGACCCATGACCTTCCCCCAAACATGCCACCTAAACCACAACTTTTCAAAGGAAACATCTGCATGAATGTCTATGAAATGCAATACATCCTAGTCTTAGCCAACTAATAGCCTATCTACTTTATTTTCCTAAATGAAGAAATGATGGAAAGGAGAATCTAACATACAGCATTTATAGTTGTGTTTTAAGGTTTGCAAAGTGATTGATAAATATCTCATCTGATCCTAGCAACTACCCAAAGGAAGGGTGATTATTTTTTTCTATTATTATTATGATAAGGCAGAAGGAAATTAAGTGACTTATACTTAGGGCCACACAGCTAGTAAATGCCTGGAGCAGAATTTGATTTTCGGTCTTCCAGAGTCCGGGTCTAGTTCTATCCACTGGGTCACCTAGCTAGCTGCCTAGCTATGTAGCAAACCCACTCAAAAAGGCTTGTTGAATGACTGATGCAAGAAAGAAAAATTAGATAAAACCACCACTGTAATCAAATAGGGGAATAAAGCACACAGACAATTAAAATATTAAATTATTTGGGGTTGTGTGAGCATTAAACTAAAGTGAAAAGTCAACCTAATTTCAGTTACAGGGGAGGTAGGGGGAGGAGGTAGGCACCAAGTCCAGAACGGCTTGGGAACTTACACAGGTACCAAAGGCCAAGGTGAAAGGAGGGGGAAGTTTTAGAGACCAGCCTTGTGATTGGTTGGAGAGAAGAGGGCAGGGTACTACAATATCATCTCCCCATCCTTAGGGATCATGCAGTTTTATAAGGAGCGATGAAATCTTAAATCTTGGCATTTTTCCTAAATGCATCACCAATAACCTGCACACTGAAGAACTTTCTGCAGAGTTTATACCTCCCTTCCCCAAAAGTGTCTTACATCTGGATTCCAGCCAGTAGAAAGCACAAGTCAGATTAATCAGTAGGACCATATTTGAAAAATTTCCCCCAAAATGGGTATTAAACATAAATAAATAACAGTTTTTAAAAAACCTGTTGAACGGAATTTAAAAGGTAAGTTTTCATCTTCACTGCCACTTTAGCTATAATGCTTATATATTATACCTTCTATAAAACCTCATCATGTGCTACTCCTGGGGCTTCTGTTTTTATATCCATTTAGTAAGCCCCTGCTATGTATGCATACATCAAGCCAATGTGTTCAGGGTGCAATGGTAAAAATATAAAAAAAAAAAAGCCCTTCTCCTCAAGGACCATTGAGAAGGTACATGTATATACATATATGCAAGAGATGTACATAAAAGTAATGTAAATACATAAATATTCTAGGGGGGAAGATCAAAGAACCATGAAAAGGACCCGTATATACTCTAATATACATACACACGTAAGTATATACATACACACATAAGTATATACATACATATATGTACATACATGGAGGAGGGCTCTTTGTACTCTCCAAGAACTGAAAATTAAGGGGGTGCCCATCTCTTAGGGAAACAGCTTTTAAAAAGTTAGAATATATGAATGGAATGGATTAATGGGAAGACCTCTAAGAACTGAAATGATCAGAATCAAGAGAACAATGTATACAATGACAATAATAGTGTAGAGTGGGGCAGCTAGGTGGTACAGTGAATAGAGCATTGGCCCTGGAGTCAGGAGGACCTGAGTTCAAATCTGGCCTCAGACACTTAACATAAAACTAGCCATGTGACTTTGGGCAAGTCACTTAACCCCAACTGCTCCACCTTCCCCCTCCAAAAAAAAAAAAAAATAGCGTAGAGAAAAACTGTTTGGAAAGAGTTTAGAACTTGGATCTAACTGTGAATACAGAAGAGTGAAAATGGAAATCACCACCCACATCCTGCCCACAGAGATTTTAAAAATGTAGAATGAGACATACATTTTTAGGCTATGCATATTTGTTATAAGTTTTTTTTCTTTTATTATTCAATTGGGAGGGGGAGTACCAGAGGAGATAATAAACAGTTGTAAAAAAATATTTTTAAACTGGCCTGTGGTGGTTGGGGGTGGGGCACAGATAAAGGAAAAGCTAAGTGGGGGAGGGGGGAGTTTCTCCTTTGGAAGACACCTTTAGTGATTCACCTTAATGACCTTTAATAGAATGACCTCCAAAATTGTGATCTGGAGGTAAGAGTGACTCCCTATTTTCTGATATAGTGCTTATTCAAGGACATTGCTCAAGACTGGTCAACCCAAATGGCTAGAAGAATGGTGGTGCCCTTAACATAAACAAGGAAATCTGGATGGAAGGCAGGTGGACTTGGGCATAAGTTTAAGGTAGTGAGATGCCTGATGGTAGAAACCCATCATGGACAGCCTCGGGCCTGAGGAGCACTGACCTCCCAGCCTGAAAGCAGTCGAGAGGGTAGGACATGAAATTTACAACTGTGTCTCAGTTGTAATTCGGCTATAAAGGCCCTGAGGGGCTGACATCTGGTACAACCATAGGAGGGTGAGTGGGGGGGTATTGAGTAACAATGGATGAAAAGGGTACCACAGGCAGCTAGCTCTGCTGGAGACAAGCCCAGAATTTATCATCACTAGGACGGTGGGACACAATTCATTTTCCCATCCTCCAACTGGCTGGCCATACACCCTCTGGTGTGACGCCAGAGTCCCACCTTTGGAGACAATTAGTCTAACAGGGGTACCATGCACAAGGTCAAAACAGACAGACAAAAATATTAAACCACTGATACCATCAGTTTATAAAAACCAGTCCAGCAGGTATGTTGGGCAAGAAATAAACCACAAGCTAAGCCAAGACAACCTGAGTGGGATGAAAAGTATGATAAAGTCAAACCGTCTTCTGTTTTAATTTCCCTTACAGGGAATATACCAGGCTGTTTCTGTCGGGCCCTGTCTTCTTTTCTGCTATCTACTAGGTCTGATCTTTGCAAAGGGGCATTTTCCATGACGCCCTTTTCTCTTACCAAAAGAAAAGCCAAGTTAATGACAGGCTTGTAGTCAATCACTAACTATTCGAATCCCATCTTCTCTTCTGCTTAACCACTCAGATTATACTGAAAATCTACATCATCAAAAGAGATCTGCAAATGAACTCCAGAAAGCATTTAAGGCCACTTAAAAAATTACCCCATACAAATTTACAGATGTCTGGATCTGCACGCACTCCAAGGGCAGTTCATGAAACTCAAAGTCACCCTGGTCATGTTTATTTCACCCCTCTGAGATTTCCCCATATGTAAAATAAGGGGGTTGGGATAAATTTAAATAAGAGAATTAGGTCAAATCTTCTATATGACTAGAGTTATAATCCTTTGAAATACTGGCTTTCACTTTTCCCAAATGTGTAGCTAAGCAACCAGGGGCAGTATAGTATATGGCAAGAACTTCAGGTGGTTTAGCTTGAATTATAAATTAACAGTTTCATTCAAAAAGTTAAAACTAATTAACATAAAACAGGTGTGATCTACCCTATCCTGCATTTCCTTTCTCTTGAGTTACAACTAGTCGAGCTTCTATTAAAGCTAGAAGGCAATAAAAACTAATTAAAAAAAAACATGATAATGGTTCAAAACTGGGTAAAGAAAAATTCAACATATTTATTGGAGCTTCTTCTGAAAGGTGAGAGGTACTTGAGCGTAGTATAAAAGAAAAAGGATTTCTTAAAGACATACTTAAAGAACCTTAACAAGTGCAGTTTTCAAGCTACGATCATCTAAGTTTGGTATAACCTAACAGTCTAAGAATTTGTTTCTATGGTAACTGGTTTTCATATCAGAAAGTCCCGAGGATGCCAGAACTTGGAAAAACAATTTAGGACCGTCCCTTGCTGCCAAAGTTTCTGCACATCAGACACTCAGGCTGTCACCTGCTTCTATGGAACTTTTCTCCTGGATTAAGTGATGATGCAGAATGTATTTGGCTTGGGCAGGTGAGACATCAAAGTTGGGAGGAAATGGAAATATTCCACTGTTTCCCAACACAAGTTCTTTCTCGAGTCACTGCTCTCAAGTTTCCTCCCTGACGTCATCTTTGGCAGCTGATCCTGCCCTCACTCTGAGTATACTGTATTGTCCAGCCCCTTGTCGTTAGTCTTCGCTACCACTTTATACTTTTTTTGATATGTGGATGTGTCTTTGCTTCCTAGTTTCTTAATATGTATATAAGGTTTATTTTGTGTGTATACATACATACACACACACACACATTATACCATATAGTACCACATATTCAGTTTTCCAAACTGCACATGTGTGCATTCCAGATAGATATAAGAAGATCACAGACTGGAACCTGGAAAGGACCTTAAGTGGTCATTCACCCCTATATCACAACCTCATTTTACTGATAAGAAAACTGGAATATTTGGGGCGGCTAAGTGGCGCAGTGAATAGGGCACCCACCCTAGAGTCAGGAGGACCTGAGTTCAAATCCAGCCTCAGACATTTGACACTTACTAGCCATGTGACCTTGGGCAAGTCACTTAACCCCAATTGCCCTGCCCTTCCCCCTATAAAAAGCAAAAAAAAAAGATTAAAATAATTTTTTTTAAAAAGTGGAACCCTGAGGTAAATTTATTTATCCAAGGTCACACACACATGTGAGAGTTGAGCCTACGTATGCTTCCTAGGACTTTTGTAATATCAAACTACAAAGTATAATGGTTGGCAGTTAGCATTCAGCAAAACTTTCTACAAATGTTTAGCAAACCCCAAGAGGTTAGTGCGGGTGTGAACCACTTGACATTTCTTGTACAGTCTTAAGTCTTCCTCCTAATTTATAAGAGGCAAAAAAAGTAAGTGGTAAGAAATAAGCTAGGGGCGGCTAGGTGGCGCAGTGAGTAAGAGAGCCGGCCTCAGAGTTTGGATGACCCGAGATCAGATCCGGCCTCAGAAAATGAGCACCCACGCATAAATCAAATGACTAGCCGTGTAACCTTGAGCAAGTTACTTAACCCCAATTGCTTATAAAAAAAAAAAAGAAAGAAAGAAAGAAGCTACAGAACAGGTCATCTGGGCTTAAAGCTTTTCTAAACTACCCAGGTGTCTACCAATGGGCTGCTCCTTATTCACCTGACATGAGCTTATGAGTAACAATACAAATAATAATAATCACCACCACCACCACCACCACCACGACATCTATTGGGTATTTATAAATATTTATAAGTTATTTTTAAAAAACCTGAATTCAAATCCAGCCTCACACTTACTAGCTGTGTGACCCTGGGCAAGTCACTTAACCTTGTTTGCTTCAATTTCCTCTTATGTAAAATAAGCTGGAGAATGGCAAACCACTCCAGTATCTTTGCCACGAGAACCCCAAGTAGGGTCACGAAGAGTCAGACGTGACTTAACAACAAGTATCAGAGGAGGTATCTGAACCTGTCATCTGTTCCTGAATCAGCACTTCAGATCACTGTACCACAAATGACTAATAAAAAACACTTTGCAAACATAAAGATGCTACACAGCTTTCATCTGTTAATATATAACTGGATCCACCCTGATTCTGAAACACGGAGCCTGGGAAATCCCAGTCTTTGGCATGAAATTAAAATTAAGGTTCAGTACACCTGATTGTTACAAAGGAATGGGACATTGGGAGTGAGAGGGACAAACCCCATCATTCACTACCTTGCCCATAACTCTAGAATACCCACCTTCCTGGAAAATCCAGACAACTAAATTAAAGAGCTGGGATCTAATTAATTGGAGGTTACCATTCTGAGTGACAGCAGAGCTCCTTGGGAGTTACAGATCTGGGGAAGGAAAGCAGCGAAACAGCATGTAATCTATAGCAATCTCTGTAAGTCAATATTTAGCTTAAATACCAGTTGTCACCCACCCATTTCCTCCCCAAAAGATAGATGAAAAGAGCTAAGCGACAACCATCTAAAGCTAATTATTAGATAACAGTGTTGATGCCAAAGCAAAGTGGAATAAATGTATTTATATAAAATTTGGGAGTGCTTTTTATCTTCAAAGCCCTTTTATAAAAGAGCAACCAGTTAATTTTTTTAAAGCCTTCTGGGATATTTCATGAAGCAAACAATAGGAGAGCAGAAGCTGATTTTGAGCACTGACAGGAAAATGCGAACTGGGCCAAATTTAAACAGCAGCATTACTGTATCATCATGAATACATACATTCTCCCAATGGATCCTTGCCATCTCAATAAAAAGCTATTTTGGGCACAAAATCCATGAACATACTGTTAAAATCACTAACTCATTTCTGGACTCATCCATCTGATGTGCCAAAATGAACTTTCAAATTCTTAGGAGTTAAAAAAAAAAATCATCACCAGATCATGTTAAAACAATTTAGCTTCTTAGGCAAGAAAATTAAACTAACAATTAAACTAGCAATCTGGCACAACCCTCGTGTTACTTTAGTCTAGTACTTAAGCCAAGGACAAGTATAGCTATCTCACATTAAGATTATTTAAATTTAGAAAGCTAAACCATCTGAGTAGGTTTGAAATTCATTTATGGTAGGTGGATTCCCCAAATTAAAAACCCAGTGGAGTACTAGAATGGTCTGAAACCTGGGAATCTCTATAGGGAACTGGTGTTTGAACCAATTCAAATCAATATGTGTTTACAGAGTCCTTACTGTGTGCCAAGGTGTAACGGTAATAATAGCTAACATTTATACAGTGCCTACCTACCATGTGTCAAGCACTGTGCTAAATACTTTACAGATTTTACCTCGTTTGGGTCTCACAATAACCCTACAAGGTATTATTCCCATCTTATGGATGAGGAAACTAAAACAAACCCAAGATAAGTGACTTGCCCAAGGTCACACAGCTATTGTCTTAGGACAAATTTGAACTCAGGTCTTCCAGACTCCAGGCCCACTGCTTTATCCACTGCTCCACTTAGCTGGCCACACAACCCATTCAAAACATCCGGATACATACCCTTCTTCCCTAATTTGGTGTTAGGAGATAATACACAGAAAATGCTTTGCAAACCTTAAAACTATATAAATATGATATTTATATGATACATATTTCTAATTTATAGTTGATTATATTAAATGTTAAATAATATGATATATAAAGCTATGAACATAGTTTTAATATAAATAGCTATATTAATGCTAGCTATTAACAATTTCAAGATATACCACAGCATTCCAGTGACCAATTCCATGTGTCTGCTACAAATAAACAGCCTTGTGAGAAGCTATCAGCGATGGTTTTTCACAATCTCTGGAACACTTAGGCCAAGTAACATTTTATTTAACTAAAGCACACAGTCTTTTCAAACTAGAAAATACAGCAATGTAACATAAGACAGCATAGTGAGATATAAAGAACGTTAGATTTGGAGGCTCAGATGCCCTCGTTAGGTGAAAGCCCTGACTCTGCTACTTAGAACAAACTTAACTTCGATGGACCTTAGATTCCTCGTTGATAAAAAAAAAAAAAGAGAGAGAGAGGAAGTGAATTAAGTGATCCCTAATGTCTCTTACAGCTCAAATGAAATCCCTCCAACAATGCAGGTCACAATCCTAAACCTGAAGGGTCTGTCTGCCCTTCGTTCTCTGTGAAATCTTTTCTACCTGTCATCCCTCATTCTTGCCATATAACCACAGCCCACCTTTTCTTCCATCATACAAGTGCCTTTAATGGTGTCTTTCATTCCTACTCTTAGGAGTTTGTCATTGGTTATAAGCTACAGCCTGGTCACACCGACCATCTAACTCTGCTGGGTCTGTGTAATACATTTATTTGTTCTTTGGAAAAAACTGTATTCCAGGTCTTGGTCTTGATACCATACAGCAACTCTGATAGAATGTTAGTATTAGAAAGACGGACCCCTGCTTCTAGAGGAAATTTGAGGTCAGTTTTGGGATTTCCCAAGGGCAATCCAAATGTAATTTACTCTCCTAGTCCTATTTTAAGTGTTTTAACTGCAAGTCTACAATCCTATGAACAGAAGTTTAAGGTTAGAAGGGACCTGAACTTTCCCTCGGCTCTAAAGCAAGACGTTATCCAAGCCACTCCAGAAACAGACTTCAATTTTTTTAAAATGGCATGACAGTTTACTTAGAAAATCCTAGGAAATACTTGGGAGATACTAATTGAGATCATTAATAGCTTCAGTCAAGTTGCAGACTACAAAATGAACCCACGAGAATCAATAGCTTTTCTAGAGAACAACAATATACAAGAGGACAACAACAGGATGAAAAGTCTGGGACAAAATAATTACAAAATGCATAAAATGTTTTGGAGCCAATCTACCAAAGTACACTCAATACCTTGAAAGATTCAATTAGAAAACTCTCCTTCAAGAAATAAAGTACAACTCAAATAGCCTAAAGGATATTCACTGCTCATGGCTATAATAAAAGTGAAACTACTACCAAAGTTAATTTACAGATTTAGTGCTATGCCAAACTACCAAAAAAGTACTTTTTTGGAGCTAGAAAAAAATAATAAAATTCATTTAGAGGAACCAATAATCCCGACTATTAGGGTAATGAAAAAAAAAGGTAACAAAAAAAGATTAGCATTTGTAGACCTTATATTATACTGCAAAACAATGATCATTAGAGCCATTTGGTACTATTTTAAAAAAACAGAAAAGTAGTTCAATGGAACAGCCTAGACAAAGAAGAATCAAATATACAATAACCTGGGAAAGCACTACCTATTTAAGAATAACTACTAGGGGCGGCTAGGTGGCGCAGTGAGTAAAGCGCCAGCCCTGGAGTCAGAAGGACCTGAGTTCAGATCCGGCCTCAGACACTTAATGCACACACAAACAAAAACCTAGCCGTGTGACCTTGGGCAAGTTAATTAACCCCAATTGCCCTCCAAAAAAAAAAAAAAAGCAAAAAATAAAAAATAGTAAGAATAAGAATAACTGCTAAGAAAACTGGAAAGCAGTCTGGAAGAAATTAGGCTTAGACCAACATCTTCCATCATATTACACAATAAATTCAAAAGGGATGAAACCTAAATATTAATGATTCTATCAGAAGAAATTTAGAACAAAAGCACAGATATGGATCAAGAATGAATTCCTAACCAAATAAGGGGTAGAGATAATTACAAAATAAAAGCTAATTCTGATGAAATGAAACTTAAAAGCTTTTGCATAAAATTAAATTGCCCAGGATAAGAATGGAAGTAATTGAACTACTAAGAAAAAAAATCTTTCTATCAATTTATCTCCAATAAGGGTCTGATAGATATATAAAAAAACTAACAGCTACATGTAACAGGGGAAAGAGTGCTGGATCCCTAGCCAGGAAGCCCTCAAGTCAAATCCAGCCTCAGACACTCACTAGCTGTATGAGCCTGGGCCTCGGTCTTCTCATGTTTAAAATGGGATTAATAATAGTAACTACCTACCAGGGTTGTTAACAAATAAGATAATAAAGTACTTAGAACAGTACCTGGCACATATTTGTTATAAAAATATGTAAATGTTACCTATAAATGATATGTATTCGTTATTATTAAATATATAAGAACAAAAGCCACTTTATACTAGGTAAGCCAACAGAAGAAAAGCAAACTATAAATGATTCTGTGAAAAGAATGCTGCAAATCACTAAAAATAAAGAGAAATGCAAATCCAACCCTAAGGTTTCACTTCACATCCAGCATGTTGTTAAAGATGGCAAAAGAAGAAGACAGTAAACATTAGAAGGGTGTTATAAAGAGGGACACACTAATGTACTGTTGGTGGAGATGTGAATTAATACAACTAATCTGGAAAGTTAATTTGGAATTATTCAAATAAAATTAATAAATGTCCATATGCTTTTGGCCCGTTGGTTTCTACCACTGACAAAAACAGAGGTCTCATGTACACCAACATATTTATAGCTGTACTTTCGTGGGAGCAAAAAGTAGATGTCTATTGATTAGGGACTAGTTAGACTATAAAACATGAATGAAATGGAAAATTATTGGGCTGTAAGAAATATAGAGCAGCTAGGTACACAGTGGAGAGAGCACTAGGCCTTGGAGTCAAGAAGACTCATCTTCCTAAATTCAAATCTGGCCTAAACTATGTGACCCTGGGCAGGTCACTTAACCCTGTTTGCCTCAATTCCTCATCTGTAAAGTAAGCCAGAGAAGGAAATGACAAATAATTCCAGTATCTCTGTCAAGAAAACCCCATAACTGAAATTGACTGAGCAACATTAAGACAATGAACGTGATGAAAAATAGTATTACTGTGTAGCAAAGCTGACCTTGAGATCAGAAAGATCTGAGTTCAAGTTCACATATTGGCTCTATGATCATGGCCCAGTCAGCTGTGGAACAGCTGTAGCTCTCCAATGAAACACCCCCCCCAAAAAAGATATATTTGGTGGGGAAAGCTTACTTAAATTACTAATGACAAAGTTATTTATGATCCTAATTAATCAATACTATTTCAATATTTTCTCTTAACTATAGAGTAATACAGTGCCTGACACATAGCAGGCACTCAAGAAGTATCAAATTAAATTAACTATTTTTTTTAACGCTCCCCTCTACTGGTTTGCCACTCTGCAAATTAAAGGGGATGGTCCAAATTATCCCTAATGTTCCCAAGAAAATTATTCTATACTATTCCAGATCCCATGAGGCAGTGTCATCAAACTCATATGGAAATGATGGAATTTCGGGGTTCCCAGTACCCCTAGACTACAACAGAAAGAGCCCACATATTGACTTAGAAAACCACAAATTTTTATTATCTACATCTTAATGTATTTTTATTTGTTTTGTTAAACATTACTCAATTACATTTTAATCTGGTTCAGGCAGGTTTGGGGAGTATTGCAGGACACAAGCACATCTGACACCTTTCCCATAACCGTATAGGATACAAAGGAATAATCTGATATGGCAGCCTCTCATTGCCCTCAAGAAACTTAGTCTTACTGGGGAGACTAATTTTGTACACGTGATACATTACAGAGAACAAGAAAATACAAAGTTAAAAATATAAATTTAAAAAAAGAAAATGTACAATCAAGTGCTAAATTAGATGATGTTAGTAACCGAGATTTGTTCACAGAACATAGATATTAAGGTAAATTCTTGTGATGAGGTCAGCCTTGATTTGAAAAGATAAATCTTCAGAAGAGTTACAACAAGAAAGGTAAGAAGTAAGGAAGTGATGAAAAAGAAGATAAAATTCTCCCCCCCCCCCAAAGGAGCTCTCCCTGACAGATGAATAAGGAGCAAATACCAAGTCACCCCATTAAGGAAGTAATATGACCAACGAAGTCTGCTGACTTTCAGTGAGCAAATGACAATCATTCAGTGTCCAATCTCAGAGAAATGGTCCTGGATACCTGATTATTCATACTTTCGTTCTAAACAAACATTAAAATTTCAAGCCAGATACTGGGATGGGGCTGGAGAGATTTAGAGATAAGTACTGATCTCTACCCAGAGGAGCTTATGGCCCAGGAGGGGTAATAAAGCAGAATGCAAAACAGAATACAACCAGGATTAGGATACAATAGTGAATTAGAATACAAAAGAGTGATGTCAGATAAGGCCTCCCTCCCACCTAGGGAGGGGAGGAGGGAGATTTTAAGACGCTAAAGGAGGAAATATTTCAGCAAAACCTCCAGTATCACTAGGATAAAAACAGGTCTAGTAGGAGGAAAAGTCATCCTCCCAAGGACTGCCTGAGCAAAGGGCCAGAGGGGAGAACTCACAGAATGAGGAAGGGGAGGAGTAAATTTCAACAGAATATAGTTCATGATGGGAAATAGATAAAACTGTAGAGATGGCATGATCCATTGTGAGCACTGAAAGCCTTTCCTAACCTAGCTCCCTCCTCCCCGTCTGGTCTTCTTATACCTTATTCCCCAACAAGGCCCTACGATCCAGGGACACTGACCTCCTGGCCAGTCTATGAATAAGATACTCCACCTCTCATTTTGGGGCATTTTCTCTGACTCTCTCCCATGCCAGCCATTCACATTTTAATCCGATTCAGGCAGCACTGGGGAGTATTACATGTCACAAGCACATCTGGCACCTTTCCCCTAAGGGATACAAGGGAATAATTTGATATGGTGCCTTTCGCTGCCCTCAAGAAACTTAAGTCTTATTGGGGAAACAAGTTTTGCTACCTTTCCTCCACTCTACACTGACCTCCCTGGCTTCCATTCAGCCCCAACTAAAATCCCACCTTCTATGGGAAGCCTTCCCCAACCCACTCTTAATTCCAGAGTCTTCCCCCCTTCATTTCCCATTTATCCTGTAGACAGCATGCATTGTATGTATTTCTTTGCATCTGTGTCTTTAGATGAGGCTCCTTGAGAGCAGGGATTGTCTTTTGCCTCTTTTTCTGTCCATAGCTTAGCACAAGGATATGCTTAATAAATAAAATAAGAAATTCATTACTGAACTGAATGCCAACTCAGGCATTTAGACAGCATTCAATGAGCAATGAAAGTCCTCTGAGCTCCAGCCCCACAATTTCCTGCCTGTAAGGGCCTCAAATTCACTGTATCTAAAAACAATTCATCATCCTTCCTCTTAAACTTCCGGTCACACCATGGTCTCCCATGTTTAAATCTTAGGCTTATCTTTTTTACAAGAGAGTGGAAAGAGAACTAGATTTAGAGTGAAGAGGGCCCCTGCTTGAACCCCGACCTGCTGCTGTCCAATGGTCACTTAACCTCTCCGTTTTTCATCTGTAACATCCATAGGTTAGACTAAATGATCTTTCCCTTTGCCCTTCCCAAGACTAAATTCTGTAATACTAAGACTCTTCCCTTTCTCTTACCTCTTTCAAATCCAATCAATTGCTAAATCAATTCAATTGCATGATCTCTAGAATCCATCCCCTCTTCCCTATTCCCAGTGCTACCAGTCAGTCAAAACGCATTTATTAAGCACCTACTGTGTGCCAGGTACTAGGCTAGGGCACTGGGCTTCTCCCCTAATATAGGGCTTTACTGCCACCTTCTTAAGACTATGGTGATAGCCTGTAAGAGCAGGCTATATATGAAAATGAGGTAGTTACATGGCACAGCAGATGGAGTTGCCAGGTCTGAAACGAGAAAGACTCATCTTTATGAATTCAAATCTAGATTCTGACACATACTAGCTGTGTGACCCTGGGTAAGTCACTTAACCCTGTTTGCCTCAGTTTCTCATCTATGAAATGGCAAATCATTCTAGTATCTTTGCCAAGAAAACCCCAAATGGTGTCATGAAGAGTTGGATGCACCAGAAAATAACTTCACAAAAGCAAAATTATATTTCTTTTTATTACTACCTGTATGACAGAACTTTTCTGGGCCTCAGTTTTCTCCCCTGTTAAACAAAGGAGCTGGGCTAGATGTAGATGGCCCCTAAATTCTCTCTAAGCTCTTACAGCTCTGACCCAAGACTACCATTAACATTCCCTTTCTAGTTGTGAATGGACAAGGAGTTCCCAGACTCAGTCTGTGTAGTCAGCTAAAATTCACAACTGAGCAAGAAATCCTTTTAAAAATGTGAATGTGAAAAGAGAAACCATGATAAGCCAGAGCCTCAGCAAAAAGCAGCACTGCAGTGGGCTCTAAGAAAAACATTAACAAAACCAAGATGTTACTACCCAAATTATAAACCCTTAGTTTCGGGAATTAATCTGAAAAATTAATAATATATTAGTGATGTTTTACAATAGTTGATATAATTACTACACATTGATATTATAATGTAATATTAATAATAATTAATATTATAATATAAACCATTAATATTATTGTATGTTATTAATATTCAATAATTCATCTGAATGAAAAGGCCTAATGTTCAATGAGTTACTGGGTCAAATGAACAGCTCCAAGTCCCACTCTGCAGCTAAAGGGGCTCTAAATACTGTCACCAAATAAAGGGAGGGAAAAAAAGAAAGCTTCAGACACAGTACAGTTCTTTTAGATAAATATTTTCATTAAAGTATGAGATGCCCCGAAGTCAAATTCACTTTCCCAAGGTCAGGAAGCCTTTTTCTTTTCCTTTTTAAAAGTTAGCTGAACACTCGTGATAGGTACCTTCTGGTTAATTCTGAGGAACTCAGAGGATGCAGAACAAGGGCTGCATAGAGAGAAGCAGGAAACGGCTCTGAGGGGCCATTCATTGGATATTTAGCTCTCCTTTGCAAAGACAGTCAATGGGATATCGTTTAATGATGCCAGGAAGAGGGAGATGGATCACTAACTCCCTTCTACAAGACAAGCCCTGGAGGAGACATCTAATTTTCAGGCATTTTTCATGCTCTACAGTCAGATTGGAACCACGATGCCCACTTGATGAAAGACTCTACTGTGTTTTTTGTTTTCAATAAATCTCTTCAACACTCCCAATCCGCCTTTGAAATCCCAATAAACTTATAAGGGGAGCAAACAATGTGGCATGCAGCTGTCTGGCCACATAAAGAAATACCCCTTTTAGGAATAAATATTAATATTCTAACTGGAATGGTAGCCAAAGGCAACAACGGATTAGAATACAAGTTCATTTGTGAAACTTTATAGAGGAAGAGGATCTGAGAAGATTAGTTCATGGAAAAGCAATTATGGAGAAATTAAACCACATCATTCTAAAAAGATCGGCAGTTGAAAGTGATGGGACAACAAATATTGCTCAAGTGGAACAGATCTGCTCAAGTTTTTATCCTGACCCATTTTCATCTTTTAAGAACACCTCACCTATCAGTGCCTTGCATAAAACAGGTATCTAGTAAAAATTATCACAATCATGTATTCATAATGATTAGAAGAGCAATGTTATATTGCAAGGACCTACTGATCTAGCCAATGGTTGTATTAGGAAAGAGAAAGGTGGTTTTTTCTTAGTAATATCTTTCCAATGTGATAATTAGAAGGATAACAACTCAATTCCTTTCCATTTCCAGTTGTTAAAAGTCATCTTGCAACACACTACCCACCTTAACGGGGACTGAACTGACCCCCTCACTAAGGGTATGTGACTAGAGGGCAGGATAATGGGTCACATCCTAAACCCGATCCTTCTCCCACTGACCCTTCTCCCACCACCAACAGTTGGCTACTCTCCAACATAACTACCTCTATATTGGTCACACCTACCGCCACATTTATTGTCCATTAACTCAGTGCTAGCAGAGGAGAGGCCTCCTTCACAATCAAGTCCTACATTGATCACAGAGTTCTTGGGAGTCTTCTGATGTCATTTTTCCTTTACATTCTCATGGCCACAGTGTAAACTCTCATCCTGAGTGATTGATTACTTTGTTACATATCAATCATAAAAATTTTCCCAAAGTTTCTCTGAATTATTCATACTTGTCATTTCTTATTGTATAATAATTTCCATTTACATGTCAATGAATAAACAGGGATTTATTAAACAAGTTATGAAGTTAAAGTATATATACATATTTATACAAATATTTATATATTTAGAGCATTATATATATAGTATATACATATAAATATATTTTAGATGTGTATTTTATATTAAATGCATTAAATATGTATATATTATATAATATACAAATATATAAATGTGTATTACAATGTGTGTACATATACATACATATTTTACATATTAAAAGCAATCTATATGTGTATATGTAAATATATTTTAGGTGTATAACATAGATCTTTTGAAACATGTACATGCTTGTGATTGGGCTACCCAGAGTCCTTCACATGCCATATAAAGGCTTGACAAGCCTTTACACCAGAGGTGCTAGTCCTTCCCTGAACACCCCACATATACCTTATCTATATATATAAAATATATAAATATATCACCATAAATATGTGTGTACATATACATATATATAAAATTTATATCCATATCCATATAAACCGTTTTCTCTGTCTTTCACAATCTTAGGGTATATACCTACCCAATAGAGCCATTTATGTACCAAAGAGTATACACAGTTTAGTGACTTTGGGGGATAATTCCAAACTGTATTCCACAACAAACAGATTTATTCACTGATCCAACGGCACATTAGTTTACCTTTTCCCCACAGCATTTCCAATAGTTACCATTTTTATCTTCTGACATCTTAGCCAATGGATGGGTGAGATGTGAAACCTCAGTTATTTTCATTTACTTTTTCCTTATTCTTAGTAATTTAAAACACTTTTTCATATGTCAGTTGATAGATGACATTTTCTCTTTTGCAAGCTGCCTGTTTATACCCTTTGACAATTTATATACTGTGGAATAGTTCTGGCTTGTATTTATTCCGTAAATATTAAATTTCAGATCTTTACTGCCTCAAAGATTTTTCCCCCCAATTAGCTAGCTTCCCCAGCCTTTCCCACTTAGTGAATCAGTCAGTCTTGTGTTCAGGTCACCCAAGGGCCTTCACATGCCATGCTGAGACTCTAGAAACAGCACTTTAGCAGAGGCTTTGTTTCATATGCCCAGGAAGTTTAAAATGAAAGTGTGATACAATTAGAAAATTATTTTCACAAACCTACATTTAAAAACAACTGCAAGCAATCATTTTCACTTTAACACTTCAGTGACTGTATTAATAGTAGACTATCACTATTACTAATCACCCTCAAGGTCTGGTTTGCTAAATCTATTCTTCTGAATCTATGATTCACAAATCCATCTTCTATCCTCCCCCTCTCATTATTTCCTTTTGCATAATGTCTGGAAAAAGACCAAAAGTGAGGCATGAATAACCACTAAATGACCCTTAGCTGACTGCATCAGGAGGCAAAAGATCACAGTTAACAGTTCGCAAAAGGCACATTAGTTTGATAATATTCTAAGATATAATGAGCCTTATTCTTTTCATTTACTAGAGGTTTAATAAAGAGACAGTTGGTGGGTCTCCAAGGACACCTTGTACTGTAATGGTTCATCTGGGACGGGGAGTTGGCGAAGGAGAGAAAAGAAAGCTTCCCTCCCTTTTAAACCATCACCACCCAACACACTGATCCCAGCTATGTTTGTCAGTCAATAAGCACTTATTAAGTGTCTACTGTGTACCAGCCATTTGCTATCTATGTGACCCTTGGGCAAATCACTTACACCCCTGTTTACCTCAGTTTCCTCAATGTAAAATGGGAATATTAATAGCATCTACTTCCCACTGCTATATTGAAAATCAAATGAGATAATATTTGTAAAGTTCTTAGTATAGTGCCTGGTACACAGTAGGCACTACATAAATGCTTACTTCCCTTCCCCTAGACATTAAGCTAAGGGCAATATCTTTGTCTTTAGAGCAAAAAAAGTCTTCAAGGGGCAGCTAGGTGACACAGTGAGTAGAGCGCTGGCCCTGGAGTCAGAAGGACCTGAGTTCGGATCCGGCCTCAGACACTTAATGCACACACAAACAAAAACCTAGCCGTGTGTGACCTTGGGCAAGTTACTTAACCCCAATTGCCCTCCAAAAAGCAAAAAAGAAAAAGAAAAAGAAAAAAAAGTCTTCAAGGCTCCCCAGTTTCTCCAGGATCCACATTTCACCACTTTTCTGAATGAGTTTTAAAAATGGGTTACAGGCTGGAAAGCTTTGATTTCCCCTATTGCCAAGGGAAGAGTCTGCAGAATCTCAGGAAAATCCACAATTCTGTATCTCCCTAAAGGGACAGAAAAGATCCTGTGCTCCTTAGCAGTGGAAGGACTGGGTCCCAGCTCCATGCTATCTAGGCGAACAAAGGGGATATGACTTATTTCCTGGAAGTCACCTCTGAAAGAGTTCAGGAATGCTTTGTGCTGGTTCCTCCCAATTATCCTTAAATTCTCTCAATACATCCTGCAAAGAAAGGAAGTATGGCAAAGTTATGGGACCCATGTTCAAATCCTGACTTTTTCAACTCACTTCGATTCTGAGACTCAGTTTCCTCATCTGCAAAATAAAGTCAGAGGGCAGCTAGGGGGCACAATGAATAGAGCATGGGCCCTGGAGTCAGGAGGCCCTGAGTTCAAATCCAACCTCAGACACTTGACACACTTACTAGCCGTGTGACTTTGGGCAAGTCACTTAACCCCAATTGCCCTCCAAAAGGCCAAAAATAAATAAATAAATAAAGTCAGACTAGATGACTTCTGGATTTCCTACCAGTTCTAAATCTCTGATCCTAAGATACAAGGAAGTAGATGTCAAACGACCTGGGTCTGAGTCCCATCTCTTCCCCTTGGTATTAGCCACAAGCAAGGTATCAGCCTCTCACATAAATGTGAAAGTATTATGAAAATCTTAACACCTAGTATCTACAAATATATGGTATAATGACCCTAATGAAATGGAAACACACTCTGCATAAATCTTCGTTTAGATAAATATTTATATTAATTGCTATGTTACTGGTACTTGATATCTCTCAGTCTATACCCAACATTCGTCATAAAACAAAATACCAAGGATACAAAATACATTCAGACAGAATCAGTGGAGCAGCCCTAATCAGATGTGCTAAAAAAACACACACACACACACACACACAATTAAGAGGAACCACAAGATTAACCCTTTAGATGCTATAAAAGTGTGGCTTTTTAAAGGTATCCCACTAGAGATTCCTGGAGAAAAGGACCAGGGGTGGTTATGTTCATCCCAGGTCATATCCAAGGAAGGGTCCGACCCCAAGGATTCTGTCATAAGTTTGCATTCTCTAACACAAACTCCAAGTATATGACCAGAAAATAGCATTATTTTGAGGTTCCTGTGTAACCTGACACACAGCCAGAGATGCAGCCTAATTTTAAAAACCTGGGAAAACCCCAGAGAAATCTTTCTCTCCTGAGCATGTGGGGAATAAATTTTCTGGTTCAATTTTATACTTTTATAATTTTTTGGTATTTTTAGAATTGTATACTTTTTTATTTTGAGTTAGAGAAATAAAATTTTGAGGCAGCTTGGCATATAATATGGATAGATTTGGGCTTGGAGAAAGAAAGCCCAATGTTCAAAGTCCACCTCTGCCATTTACTAGCTCTCTGACCAAGGCCAAGGCCGTTAAGCTTCTTGTATTCCTCAGGCAACAGTACTCCTGAGGACTAGGCTGGGTGAAGGGACTTCCCAATTAAGAGTCTTCCCGGATATCAGACCCTTCAAGGATTAGTGATATTTTATCATTTTCCATTATTTTCTTGCATCATTCTCATTTCTCTTCCCAATTTTTCCTCTAATTCTCTTGCTTGATTTTCAAAATCCTTTTTGAGCTCTTCCATGGCTTATGACCAATTCATATTTTTCTTGGGAGGCTTTTGTATATAGGAGCTTTAACTTTGTTGTCTTCTTCTGGTTCTATGTTTTTTGATCTTCTTTGTCACCAAAGTAAGATTCTATAGTCTGACTTTCTTTTATGCAGTTTACTTATCTTCCCAGCCAAATACATGACTTTGTAACTCCCTGTCAAGGCAAGACTCTCCTTCCTGTGAGGGTAGGGGTGTGTGTACTGTCCCAGGCTTCTGAGGTTTTGTATGAGCAGATGGATTCCCCCCCTCCCAATATTTTATCTCAAAGATTTTTCCTTTCAGTATTATCATATGAATAAAGGTCACCATATTCTAATTAAATTCAATTTAACATACAATACATTTAATACCTACTATGTACTAGGGGGTGAATAACTGCTATAGTTGTCCTAAAAGTCTTGGTGTAGTTTAAAAACTTATGGGACACTTTACATTTCAGGATGGAAATCAATTGGAAGAAAATGCTATCTAGCTAACATATATTCAACTTAGACCCACCTTTTCCAACACATCCGTCACAGGCATACTTCACTTGGCACACACAAAAAATTAAGAGATAAATCGAACCTTTTAAAAATACATGCAAAGAAAACCTATGTTGAATCTTTTTGCAAAAAAAAGCAGCTATCTTTTTGTAAAGAGTTACACCCTTATTTGTGTTTGGCAAGCAAAGATTTTTTTTAAGCTAGGTTGCCTTAAGACAAGGGAAGCCAGCAAAGTATAACTGCTTAAGCAATATTCTTAGGTTCATTAAACATTTGTGGACCACTTATTCCAAACAGAACGCCATAAAGAACAGAATGGACATAAAAACATCAAAGATGGAATCCCCGTCCTTCAAGAGATGTAGTCTGAGACAGGTGGAAAATCTGCTGATCTCAAGGCCACACTTGAGGACTTTGAGGGCCACATGTGGCCTGGAAGCCACAGATGACCCACCCCTGGTCTAAGAGTTGGACTGAAATGGCCTCCAATAGCTAATGAGGCTGACTTTTGGGCCACCTCGTCTATCAAGGTGGTATCAAGCTACTGGCAGCTAATGAAATAACGTATCAACGTGAGAGATTTGGTGTAGCTATGTGACAGCAGACCAGCCACTTAATTTCTCATTGGGAATTTTCCAGTTCTTTTTTCTTATAGATTTCCACTCTAAAACACAAACCTTAAAATACAAAAAATACAAATCTTAAAGCTGCACTAAGACCTTTGGGATACCTGCCATCACTCTTCACCTCCTCCCACCCTAAATTTTCTCTTCTGTACAATGAGTATAATAACAGCACCTACCAAAAAGAGTTGGTTGTGGGAGTTAAATGAGATAAATCCATGTTGAGTCATTTTTTCCCAGACTTAAAGTATGATATAAACGCAAACTATTGTTATTCCACAGGAGTAGTTTAATACCGGTATCTGCACAAGTTAGCATGAGGGATGTAGGGTTGGGGCCTTAGAGGGGAAGATGGACATTGAGCTGGGTCTTGAAACAAGGTTTCAGATAGGAATAGAAACATTGTTTTTTTGCCATTTGTATTTTCCCTCGATAAGATGAAAATGCAAACCGAAGCTAATCCCAATGGGTACCTTGCTTCATTCAAGAACAGAGAGCTTTCATGGTTATTACCCCATCCTCTTGGCTCTTCCTCCATGTTCTTCTGCAGAGGGAACATTTATCTAATAGCCTCTGACCAAGTCAACAAGGAAACAGGTCCTTTTATAAAAAAACAAACAAACATCCCATACTTAAAAAAAAATCCAAGGATATGGTCAGGGCTTGATGCAAGAGGGTACTGGTACCCTAACAGCATTTGGTTGGCCTCATGTTTTTCTCCCAGAAAATGATGTTTATAGTACAGAATACACTGACGAAAAATTTCTAAAATAGAAACCCAGTAACTACCAGATATTTTTAGCTTTTCTTTTCATAAGCTCTGCATGTCACTGCTTTCCAAACAATTCGAAGTCTTCCTGGATTTAGACAAAGATCAGGCCTGTGATTTCATTGGTACTGGGAACGCCCAGGTAAGGAGACTCCCTCTATCAATGGGCATCTTTCTCTACAACCCAAGAGCATCAAGAGGTGCCAGGCACTTAATAAAATAAGATGACTTGTCCAGGGTCATCAAACTAGTATTTGTCAGAGGGGACACCTGAAGCCATGTCTTTCTCTATCAAAGGTCCCTCTTTATCTACTCTGCCCACATCACTTCTTGGATTTGCAAAAACAAGCAACAGAACAACCATTATTCGTTTATGTGATCAGTGACTATTCTCTCCAGAAGATGCAGGTAAAAGAATAAGGCATCAGGTGATCTCCTAAGACCCAACCAACCATGTGAAAAAATCTAGGATACAATATGCAAGTCACCTTGCTCCAGTAAAAATGCCTCACCTGGCCAAAGGAAAAAGACCCAAAGACTTTATTTTGTGGCTAGAGATACCTCTTCTTCCCCCAAATGATCTATCATCTGTCCACTGAGCCACCTAGCGGCTCCCACAATAGTACAAAGGCAATATGTAAAAGCCTTCTTCCTTCAAGGCTTCATTCATACCCCTTATCTGAAAAAAATAATCCCTCAAATTTTCCCAAAGCACTGTATTCTCATCATTATATATCACAGCTCTAAAGCTGGTAAAGATCTTAAAAGATTATTTAATCCAAAATCCTAATTTTATAGATGAGGTAAACTGAGGCTGGGCCAGGATCCATACCCAGGTCCTGCTGACTCCAAGTCCCTGTACTGGGATAGACTTACTACATCCTCTCTCTTGAGTAAAAACCTTAAATTAACTATCTCATTTTAATTATTTTAAATATCATTATTAAACATTAAAATTAAATTATTAATATTAAGTTGACTATTTTAAGGATTTTTTTTTTTAGTCCTCAGCATCTAAACATAGTATACCTTGCACAAAGCAGGCAGTAATGGGTAGGTGAAATAGAGATATCCGGCCAGAGTTGAGTAATTCTCTAAGCAAGGGGGGAAAACCTATCAGCAGTCACACATGACTGCGCTAAACTTCCCCTTTTAGTCTCAATTTTGCAAGGGGAAACAAACAAAGGGAGCTGCCAAATAGGTTAAGAACAAACATGTTTACTTCTTCAGCTTTATTGCATAGCTTTTCAGTTAGGACACTCCTCTATAAGTGCCCAACAGCTGATTATGGTGATGGTTCTGAGGACATGCCCTTTAAATGCTTGGAGGAGATATGGCCATACAAATTCAATCTAAGAGGGTAGCTCCCCTTCACCATCTCTCCTCTCAAAGATCCATAACCACTGGAAGGCGATGTAGAAAACACTGTTCAAATCCACTTGGCTGTAGGACCCTTCGAAAGTCACTTAACCTCAGTGCTTCAGTTTCCCCAACTGTAAAACAAGGATTATAATAGCACCCACCCACCTCCCACAGTTTTTGTGAGAGATCAAATAAGGTATCTGTAAAGCACTTAGCACAGGGCCTGGAAACAGTAGGCACTTCATAAATGCTTGCTTTGCCTTCCTTTGTTCCCTAGGGATTTCCTGACTGCTTCTGGAATTAGGTCTTTCTTAAATTATTACACCAAAAACCACTCTTAGCAGCTATACATCGATGTTAAATGTACCAGAAGAGGAAAGGGAGATGGAAAAAGAAAAGGGGGAAGGGAGATACTGGAGAGAAACTGGTCAAGTGAAAATGATATGGGGAAAAAAAAGAGAAAATCGGTATGGGGAAAGCACTGAAAAATCCCTCCCAACACAAGTGTGCCCTTTGGTGGCAAAAAGAGCCAAGACAGTTAGAAAGCTAAAACAAAAGATAATATCAAAGAAACGGGTCATCTGACCCCAGAAGGAATCAAACAGAAGACTGGGACCCACCCTTGCTTTTTTTTTTCCTCCTCAGTGATGAAACACTCACTGCTTGGCTTTTTTAGAAACTTCTAAACTGTGAAGGAGATGCTTGCACTTGGCCTCAACCTTCCTAATAGTCTTATTCCTTTAACACACGTTAGACTCATTATTTACCAGCATCTCCAGGATCTAATAAACATCTGGACAACAGTCATTCCATAAACTTTAAGCACCTACTATGCACCAGGCATTCAGCAAAGAACTTGAGAATGCAGATGGGCAAAAGCCAATCTCTGCTCTCTAGAAGCTCCAAATCTAAAGAGAAAATGCTGCCTAGATGGGCCTAGGTTTATCTTATGCAAACCCTCAGCCCACATTTAACACAGTGCCATCCTAAAGCACTTTCTATATAATACTTCCCTGTGGAAGATGAGTCTCGGAATGGAGCAAAAGCCTGTATTTAGAAGAGGCACTGGGATGAAAACAAGAGCTGGAAACTAAAACCTGACAGTGAGATGACATGGCACCAAAAAAATGTGATTTTTATCTCACCACCTAAGCCCCCGAACTATTTTCTCCCTCCTAAAAACCTCCAGGAATAAGTCTGGTTATAAATGTTATTATTTTTTTTCCCAAAGGGAACAACAAATTGTTCCATGACAACCTTCTTTAATGTGATTGCTGTCAGCATGGTTCAGCTGGTAGGGCTTTTCCCAGCCCCTCCCAGAGCCCAGGGCGGCATGAGTTCAAGCCCCAGCCTTGGAAACCCAACCCAAGTCAGTTCAGTTATGGGAAAGGCACTCAGTGAAATATGGTCATGGTTGGTTAATCTGGCCTATCTCTTCCAGAAGTAATGAGCCCCCTGATACTCTGCCTCTGGGCAAGACTAGCCAAAGTCTGGAAATATTTTTCCTCCCAATTAAACTGGCTCTAATTAATGGGCTAATTTACCCAGTGAAGGACTTCGGAGAGTGTGGACCTATACAAATGTGGTTATATTCGAGAATACCCATCCTGCCCCTGCACGCAGGCACAAGAGGTCACTGACATATCAGTTATGACCCATGAGGTCACAAGGTGGGACAATGAGGGACGTCACAGCTGCTCAGCCACTGGCGGGTTTGCCTAGAAGGGGCAGGTAGCTGGGTTTCTGAGCTCCCGGGGAGCAGCCTGGCATTTGTGAACTTAACTGTTTTCAATATTCTGGGTTCATTAGGACTGGAGGGCCCTTCTGCAGCTAACCCTCAGTTCCTCTCCCCGACCCCGGAAGTGGCCCCCACCCCGCCTCCTACCCCCGGCAGCAAGCACCGGGGCACATCTGCCCCAAAGAAAGCGCGCTGCAAGCGAAGCCCATGGCCCCCGGGCTAAGGAGCGTTAGTTACCATATGGTAAGTGACCAAGGTTCTGCTCCATTCTCTGGGGAGAAAACATCTCCCCACCCCCAGACAGTGCGCTAGGACAGGGCGTTTCTAAACTTTTCCAAAGCGCTCTACAACCTTCTGGCTGATCAACAAGCAAGGATTGAGCGCTCACGGGGTGCCAGACACTGGGTATTTACAAAGAAAACCAAAAACAAACAGCAAAAGCACGGTCCTTTTCCTTTCCGTGGACCTCAGTTTCCTCATCTGCAAAATGGATAAAAGGGACTGGGTCCTGGAGCCCTTGAGCAATCTGGGGGAGCCTGCGGACCTTCTCTGCATGAGGTCCTTTAAGTGCACAAAATGCGGAGGAAACCAAAGGTCAGTGGCGACCAAGGTGTCGCTTCTTCCCCTTCTAAGTGCACGGGGTCTTAGAGAAGGGGTCCACGAGGGCCCTGCAGCCCCAGCTCCTGTCCATGTGCAGCCCACGCACGCCCCCACTTACAGACCCCGCGAGGCCCCCCGGGGCGCCACTCACTTGCTGGCCGGCGCGGAGCTTGCCCTGGGGAGGTCTTCGGAAAAAGGAGGTCCTGGCGGTGAAGAAGAAGTCCTCCGTGTCCTCCTCCAGGCTGCTGTAACCGCTGCTCATGCTGCTGGTCCACGTCATCGACCCGGCGGCGAGGCCGGGCGCGCAGGGAGCCCTGGCCCGCTGCAGCCCCAGGGGTGCAGTGCAGGGAGAGCCGGGGCGGGCGCCCTATAGCCCACGGCTCAGCCCCACGCGGGGGCCGCAGCAGCGGAGGCCGCCCCGGCTCCGCACAGCCAGGCTCGGTCCTGTACGCGCCTCTCCCCCGTAGGCAGCCGGCCCGTCCCGGCTTCCTGCCACTTCTGGCCTCCCGCCCTCCTCTCCCAGCCTAGCCCATCCTCCTTCCCAGCCCAGTCCGGCGGAGTCCTCTCCGCCCTCCCCCTTCCTCCTTCCACGCCTCCCCCAACCCCTTCGCCACACCCCTTCCCCCCCCCAGTCCCCGCCCTGGCCCCCCGCGAGGCGGCCTCCCGCCCTTCCTCCGCCTTCCCCCCACCCCACTCTCTTAGCAGCAACTTTGGGATTGAGGGCAGTCCTCGAGACTCCGGGGATCTCCTGGGATCGGCCACTCCCGCTGGGAAACCCGAGGAAGAACCTGCCCAGGCCCCAGGTGGCTTTGGGTCCTGGCTCCGTCCACCCTCCGGGTCACTCGGACCCGCTCCGGTCTTCTGTTTTGAAAATCCAGAAAACCCCCATCGCAGCTGGAGACGCTGCTCCAGAAATACTCCCCGCCGAGTGCACGTGGGGGGGGGGGTCCTTCAGGCGGGAAGGGGCTGGGGTCGGTGAGCCCATGCACGCCACCTTGCCTCTGCTGATGTCCCATTTGTCCTGCTCATGTCTTCGTACCTAAGTGCTTATGTGCTTTAGACTGCGAGCCCCTCGAGCTCTGGGACTGGGCTTTCTACGGATCCACAGTGCTTAGCACACAGTAGGCGCTTAGTAAATGCTTATTGACTTGACTTGGCCAGTGATTTTATCGGTGTAGAGGCTTCCTGAACAACTGCAGCTCAGATCTGCAGTTTACTGGCTCCAACCGTAGGGGTTCCAAACTTTCTCTGGGTTCTGGTTCCCTTTTGCAGTCTGGTGTTGGCCATGGAACCCTCCCTTCCCCAAATAACGTCCTTAAGTGCGTAAGCTTACAAAGCAAACCAGTTAGCAAAACAGTTTAGTATTTATTCTTTATTTTATTGACATTTATTAGTATTAAAACCAGCTGATAAAATTGCTATAAAAATATTTTATAAAGGCATGGATCCCAGGTTGATAACCCGGGCTACAGAGATCTGAAACGAACCTCAAGTTACTTCTCCAGCAGAAACAAGGCTATGAGCACCTTTCTGCTCTTACAACGTCCCCTCCCCCTTTTTTTTCCCATCCCCCTTCCTTAGACCAGAGTTTCCTGCCTGAATCTGATGCGGTCTGAGCGTCCCCACTTCCATCAGTAACTGGCTGGAAGCCAGGTTGGGAGGGGAGGGGGGGAGGGTGAGAACTACAGCCCCCGTGATCCCGAACCCAGGCAGCTGTCTCCAACTTGTAGCTGGGGATGGCAAGGGGGAGTGGGAGGTTACTAGGAGCTGGAGGAGGATAGGCCCCATCAGAAGATCCCAAAGGCCCTCAGACTCACAGAGGGCCTCAAGTGGAGGATGAAAAAATAAAATAAAAGTAGTATTACTCTTCGATTGAAACAAGAAGTTTTGAAAGCTCTGCTTTTTAAAAAAATAGCTAATTATAACATTAGAAAGAGGCGAGAATCGTTTTGCACTGAAAAAAACGTGCTGAATAAATTAAAACTCATTTTTGTGTCCTTTTGTTTTTCTGAATCTTAATTTGATCATCAAATAAATAAAAATTAATAAAATTTAAAAATCAAATTATGATTATCAGTGGAATCCTTAACTAGCTGTGTGACTCTAGGCAACTTAACATCTGTCTGCTTCAGCTTCCTCATTTGTAAATGGGGATAACAGTAGCATCTGCCTCCCTAGGTTGCTGTGAGGATTGAGTTAACATTTAAAGTGCTACATACATGTTAGTTTTGATGATGATGCCGCTTGCCTTAGTGACTCCAGTTCTGAGTTGGGGACTCAAAGCCAGCAAAAACTGGTTTCAAGTCTCACCTCTCATCTGGGTAAGTGAGGTGAACCTGGGTAAGTCCCTTACCTTCTACCTTTTCTAAGTGGTGAAAAATGGTCTGGAGAAGACACCCAGGCACAGGATGGTTATCAGGGTCAGATTTGACCAAATTATAATGTGGTATTCACTGTGGCTACATGGGATTGCTCCTGGGAATTTCCTCTTAAATGCATTTAATTTCCACAAAAATATTTTTCAACAATTTTTTCTATTCTCACTTTCTCCCACTCCCCACTGAAAAAGAAAGAAAAAAGACCCTCATAACAAACATACATAATCAAGTAAAATTAATTCCCGCACTGGCCGTTTCCAGAAAAAAATATTTCTCAATGTGCACCTTAGTCCATCACCTAGCTCTCTGTCAGAAGGTGAGAAGCTTTCATCATCGTGAGCCCTTTGGAAACACGGTTTTTCACCGTGCTAATTAAAAGTCATGTATTTGAAAGTTGTTTGTCTTTACAATGTTGTTACTAAATAAATCGTTCTGGTTCTGTGCACATCATTATGCAGCAGCCTTCCAAGGTTTCTGTGCAATTGTCCCTTTTGTCCCCTTGATCAGGTAGGTGGTACAGTGAATAGAGGTCGGGGCCTGGAAAAAAGCACCCCTGAGTTCAAATAGAGTCTCAGACATTTACTGACTGTGTGACCCTGGGCAAGCCTCTTAAACTGGGGTTTGCCTCAGTTTCTCCATATGTGAAATGGGATAATAAAACCAACCCCCAGGGTTATGGGGACCCAATGAAATCACTCTAAAAGTGCCTGGCATGTAGTAAGTGCTATATAAATGTGAGCTATTACTACTATTATAATTCATCATTTCTTACAGTATGTCATATTCTGTCACAGCCATATGCCACAATTACTGAGGTATTTTCCAATAGATGGACACTTCCTTAGTTTTCAGTTCTTTGCCACAATATAAAGAGTTGCTCTAACTATTTTTATCCATCTTTCTCTGATCTCTTTGGTCTAAGTGGAGATACTTTTTTTTTTTTGCTCTGGGCAGTTCCTACACCAATAAAATTTCAGTTCCTGGCCAAAAAAAAAGTATTACCATCACTACTTTTGGCCTATAGGTTTTGGCTGGAGGAGGAGGGCAGTTTTAAAAACAAGTCCCAAGGTTTTAATTTATTTTGAACTCTCATTTGTCAAAATAAGAGCCCCTAAATGCCTCTACTCAGGATCAGCCTAACAGGAAATAGATGGAGCAGTTTAGAGGGCCTCCCTCAGAGAAGGGCTCTCCTCCTCTCAGAAAAGTCTCTTCTTCCCATTGCCTAAATTTTATGATGAGAGGTTCATTTTGGCTCGGGAGAATACCTTTTTAAAATGTAAACTTCCTAACCCAACCCTTGGAGAGAGAACATCAGTCATTTACACCTGAAGGACCTGGGACAAGTAAGCACATTTCTTGGCTTCATTTTCCCCATCTCTGCTATGAAGCAGTTAGACAAAAGGATATTTCTTTCCTCTTAGCATCTAGCTGTGTTAGCCCCAGAAGGAATGAATTTTTATTTGAGGAAGCAGTGAGGAAAAAAGGCTAGTTAATTTTGGAGCATAGGACACTGTTAAGGAGAACAGACCTGGTTGGGGCTCTGGAGAGAGGTTACCAGGAGCCTTTACCTATTTTTCATCATTCCAACGCTTTGTGTTTCATCAGTCTTCACAGGCCTTCAGCTTGTGACCTGTGCCCACTTATGTACCTGGCCCCAGTCCACTGCCTCTTGGGTCCCATCAGCACAGCAAACCACGGGCCCCTGCTTCCCTTCTCAAACCTTATTGGGAATTACTGGAATACCTAGGGGACAGGTGGCCCCCTATGCCAGGGACACTATGACCATGGTTGGACTGTCCAACGTACCCCCACCAGCCACCCTTCCCCTGCACCACCCACCCAACACCTGTTTTTACTTCAAGTGGAAGCTCTCTTATTATGACTCTGTGTAATGGAAATGCAGATTTAAAGATCTTCCCTGCCCCTAGCTTAAGTGCACCTGGAGCCTGTGGTGGGAGGCTTGTTTTTCAGGAAAGCCCACACCTTGATACTTTGTGATTGGGCAGTGGGTCCAGAAGGTTGTTACATTCTCTGAGCCAGGAGAAGGCTATATAAACCCTTAGGAGAGGCTTTGCTTTGGGGCTCACTTTGAGAAGTGTTGTGTGATTTGACCAGATGAGACTCTGGGAAGCCGTTGTTGAGAGCCCCCCGGCTTTGAAAGCCCAGATGTTGATGCTTCCCTCTCTGGTAACTGTGATTTGGTATTGATATAATGGTAGGACAGTTTGGAAGCCTGTCTGTGTGATCTGTAAGTTCTGTAACTCTGAAGTTCGGGGTGCTGACCTTTTTCCCTGAACTAGGTAATGTGTGTTTGTTTGATTAAATTTAGTAAGCTTGTTAACCCATTTTGAGTTGCTTTCCTTTTGAAAAGCAGATCTAAGAACCTGTGTTGGCAGTCACCCTGGGGATATTGGGGTGCTTGCTGCTACACTCTGCACTCTCAGGGGAGAGGAGAGGATGGAGCAAAGGTACTGTTCCTGCATAGATTTGTCTTACATTCCTTCATTAAAGACTTTCTTTTATCTACACTTCATTTTTAAATGGGAATTTAGAGTTATTTTTTGTTGTGGATAAAAAGAGGAAAATTTCTCCACCCAGAGTAAATCTGTTAAATACACAATTTCTGAATACTTTTTTTTTGGCGGAGGATGGGGAGAAGGGAGAGGGGAAGAGAGAAGGAGAGCATGTCAAAAGAGATTAAGCAAACAAAAATCATTTTAAAAGATCTCCTGATTAAATCAAGTACATCATACAAATAAACGGGCCTTTTCCTGAATCACATCTGTCAGCATACTGTCATATTCAACTAACACAGAGGCATGTAGGACCTTTCCTCTCTCTCTCTCTCTTTCCATATATATAGACATATATATATATATATATACATATATACACACACACACACATATATATTTATGTTAGTTGTGTTGTTTAGCCATTCAGTCATGTCTGACTCTGTGACCCCATGGACCACCATCTATCTTCCACTAACTCTTGAAGTCTGTCCAAATTCATATTCATTGTTTATACATATATACATATGTTTATATATATGTGCACATATATATACATATTTTAGAAGGAAAAGCAAAAAATGAAAGATTTTAAAGTCTATCAAGAAAATCATAATATACCCTATTTCTGCTTATTCTTCTATAGCAAAGTTCCATAGGAAAATAAATTTTAATATTTTGTAGAATATGTTATCTAAACCTTCATAGTTTTCAAGATCAGGGCTTTTCACTTAAAGTCATTAATGAAGCTATTATATGCATAAGCATTTGAAATATAGTATTACTTAATCAGCAAGAACTTTTTATGATTCAAAGTACAGTAGCTGGAGTGGTGGAATAAATACAGCAAATTCATGTAATCATGTTCAGCTTTGAAAGGAGTGATTGTCAACTCCAGGCTAGGAATGGTGAGTGGGACCACTTCTTTCTATAAGGTCCAAGCAATAGAACAAGACAGTAGTGTTCTAGATTTTATTATAAATCCTAGTGACTAGTAGATACTGCCCACTCACCCTCTGTTATGTATAAGAGGGAATGTATTAAAACTTGTATTAAAACATATAAATGTGATTTTTAAACCCTCTTAAATGCCTTTCTAAAAATACAGATTCAATTATACTATTGGACAAATCACAGGATTTTGTATTAGAAGGGGACTGAGGGATCATCTAATCTGATCCCTTCACTTTTCAGATAAGGAAACCCTCCAAGGCCCAGTGAAATTAAATAATTTGACTAAGGTTATTTGATTTGAATTTAGATCTGTCTTCCTACCCCAGTGTTCTTTCCCTTGTACATCACTCTCTTTAGGTCCCCTACTATTTATCAATCAAGCAGCAGTCATTTATTGAGCACCTACTACCAGGCACTATATTAGACACTAGGAAAACAAATTTAAAAATAAAAATTCTTCTTATCAAAGAGCTTATAGTCTATCCAGGGAGACAGCATGTACATATATAAGCAAATACAGAATAAATATAAAATGAAGAGAAAGAATTAACTAGTATAATGTAGTTAGGCAAGGGCAGATAGGTGGCACAGCAGATAGAGGGCCAGGTCTGGAGTCAGGAAGACTCATCTTCTTGAGTTAAAATCTAGCCTCAGACATTTACTAGTTATGTAATCCCGGGCAAGTCACTTCACCCTGTTTACCCCAGTTTCCTCATCTGTGAAATGAGCAGGAGAAGGAAATGGCAAGCCACTTCAGTATCTCTGCCAAGAAAATCCCCCAAAAGGGGTCACAAAGAGTCACACAACTGAAGTAACTAAATAGCAAAAAGTTAGGTAAGGGATGAATGAACCAAAAAAATTGTAAAACATTATGGTAAGCATTGAGAATACAAATAGAAAAGCAGGTCAGTCCCTATTATCAAGGAACTCAAATTTCATAGAGGGAGACCACATTCAGTATATCCCAAAAGTCTTGATGCTGTTTTGAGTTATTAAAACTGCAGCTTGCAGTAACATTTTTGGGACACCCTATATATATATATATATAGGATGGTTCAGTTGTAGGGCAGATGAGAAGTTCCAGTGGTCCTTAAGAGTGCATCAGTAAGACCTATGGCAACAAATTAAACAATCAACAAGGATCTATAAAGTGATGGTTGTGTAGCAGAAACTGTGCTAAATGTAGGAGACTCAAAGAAAAATCAAAACCAGATCCTTCTTTCAAGGAGTTTATAGCTATGGGATAAACAACATACAAAGGATACCAGAAGTCTCAGTATGGTTTTAAGCTATTAAAACAAATTAAATTAAGCTATTAAAGCCTAAAACTGCACCAAGGACACTTTGTATCCTTAAATCAGTCCATGAAAGATAGCTATAATGTAGAAAGGAAGACACCAGCAGCTAGGGGACCCCAGAAGGCCTTCTGCAAGAGGTGGTATTAAACAGTCTTAAAGGAGTCAGGGATTCTAGAAGGGAGAGCATTCCAGTCACTGAGAACAGACAATGCAAAAACATGGAAATTGGAATCAGTAAGACTGGAGGAGGAAGAGGAGGAGGAGGAGGAGAAGGAAGAGGAGGAGGAGGAGGAGGAGGAGGAAGAGGAGGAGGAGGAGGAGGAGGAGGAGGAGGAGGAGGAGGAGTGGCAATGGCAGAGGTGGTGATGTTGGTAGAAGTAGTAGTAAAGTTTAATCCTTGAAAGCTAGGAAAGGGTTAGATTGTGAAAAGCTTTAAATGACAAATAGGAGAGATTGTATTTGGTTCTAGATGGAGTTGAGTAGGTGAAGGGTTACTGTCAGAGAGCCCTTTAGGCAAATCCCTTTGGTTGCTAAGTGGAGGGTAGCTTAGTGTTAAGAGAGAATTGAGGTAAAGAGACCAATGAGAAGGCCATCCCAATAGTCTAGGCAAGGAGTGGTGAGGACCTGGAGCATGTTCGTTGGTTGTGTGAATGGTGAGGAGACATATCCAAGAGACGTGGAGGTAGAAATGACAAGATTTGCCAACTAACTGGGTATGTGGGGTGAGACTGAGGATTGAGGATGTCAGAACCATTGTGAACCTGAGCAACCAGAAACATTGTGGTGCCCTCAAAAGCAATAGAAAAGTTCTAAGAGGAGGTAATTTGGGGGAAAAGATAATGAGTTCTGTTTTGGACATATTGAGCTTGAGATGAGACATCCAATTCAAAATGTCCAGTGGGCAGCTGATGATAAGCAATTGGCACTGAATGAGAGAAACAGCGTTGTTTCTGCAGATCTAAGAATCACCTTGTAAAGATGAGCATTGAACCCCTGGGAGCTGGTAAGAACACCAAAGAGAAATTATTGGGAGAATAGAGAAGAGGCTCCAGAATAGGGGCACTCAGCAAATAGCCTCCATTTCCTTGAGGACATATGAGGTAAGATTCTCAGCTGAGAATGAGGGGAAGAGGGTGCTGTGGAAGGTTTGAGGAGAGAAGAGAAGGTATGGAGCAGCCATGGTGATGAATGAGATAGAGAACTGGTCAGGGAGGAGAAGGATTGCCTTCCTGCAGGAAGGACATAGATGAGATTAGATCATAAAAGCGCATAATGGGTCCAATCAACACAATTTCCTGACTTTTCTCAATCCAACAGCACATAAGTCTCAGTGAAGGTGGGATATGGTGGAGAGCGTTTTATTAAATATTGACTCATTTTATTCTCACAATAACTCTAGGAACTACCTTACCATCCCCATTTTACAGATGAGAAGCTAAAGCAAACAGAACAGAAATGGTACAGCTAACAAGAGTCTGAGATGAGATTTGAACTCCTTATCTTGACTCCAGTTGAATATACTATCTGCTGTGCCACCTAGCTGCTTTTTAAATATAATCCAGGGTTGGGATGGGTCCAAGGCAAAATGACAGGACAAAGAAACACAGGAATTATAAATAGAAGATATTATAGAATTGAACTGGCTCACCAAAATTTTGTGACTGAGAAGGGAGGAGAATATAACCAGAGTATAACCATTGGCCAGGGAAAGTAATGAGGGGTGATAGGATTAAAGAACATTATTAGATTTAAAGAATAGCATTGTTCATAATAAGGAGGAGAAATAGAATGATAAAATATGATTGGATAAATGAATTTGGAGTTCCCAAACATTATTCTGCATGAAATATAACTAAAATTTTGCTACCTTGATTACTAGGCATAAATTCCTCTGTAGCAGAGGGAAAAATACCAATATCCATAATATCACTTTTTTTTGTTTTGTGGCAACAATAACAATAACAAAAAGTGGGAACAAAGTGGGTACCCATAGACTGGGTAGGAAGTTGGACAATTCTTGGTACACGAACATGATGAAATATTATTTCATCATAAAGAATTCAAAAGAGCTTGGGAAGATTTGTATAAACTAATAGAGTAAATTAGGTAGAACCAAAACAAAAACAATATACTCAGTGTCCGCAAAACTGCAAAGGAAAGTAACTAAAAAGAAATCAGAATTCAAATGAAAGCCATAGCCAGTGTTGATTCCAGTGACTGACAATGGGATATATTTCCTTTCCTTCTAGAGAGGCTGGAGACTACAGCTGTAGAATGCTGCCTATACTGTCAGATACATTTAAAGTATCTATTTTGCTTAACTTTTCCCCTTATGATAAGGGAGGATTCTGTTGGGGAGGGGGTTTATTTAGAAGTGACTGGTATAAAAAAAACCTAAAGCATCAATAAAACATTAGCAGTAACAAAAAAACAGAAGGAGTAGCAGATGCAAGAGCCAGGCATCCAGTTACAGTCTCAGAGACTAGAGATGGGGAAAGGTAATTAGGGAATAGACATGACAGATTTCTGAACCCAGGTTGCCAAGCAGGCTTGGGAACAAGGGAAGTCAGGAGGCCTGGTGCCTTAAAGTAGAAGATTCATTATCCTTGGAAAACAGTGAAGGAAAAAAGCCCATGGCTTCAAAGGCAAGATCCCTTCTATTGGTTTTAAAAAAGAGTTGGTGCCCTGGGAAGCTGGCTTTGATCAGCAAGGACTAAGGTCCGGGACTAGACTAAGGGCAAGAGACAGACACCAGATGCTACCAGGAGGACAGTGAGCTTAGGAAAGTACACATGGATCTTTTACAGTTCCTTTTCCCATAGAAACCTAAGACACACAACCATGGGCTTACAGGACCAGAATCAATTTAAGATGCACAAAACAAATAGTGATTTAAAACTGTATGTGTGTTTTCACACATACACAGGAGAGACAACCCCATAGGGTTTAGTAAAGGAACAGGACACATTTTTAAAAAACCATCGTTGTATTCATGTGTAACAGAGGCATCTTGCCTTCTGGCCAACCATAAATTCAAGCTCCTATGTGGGCACTTTAGGGATGATGATGTCCTTAGCAGCTTGGTGGATAGATGTCTGGGTCTGGAGTCAGAGACCTGAGTGCAAGACTGGCCTCAGACACTTACTAGCTATGTGGCCCTGGGTTAGTTATTTAATTTCTGTTAGCCTCAGTTCCCTCAACTGTAAAATGCAGATAATAACCGCACCTACCTCTCAGGGCTGTTGTAAGGAATGAATGAGATAATATTTATAAAGCATTTAACATAGTAGTTGGATCAGAGTAGCTAATGCCTTACCTCACCCCTCCACTTTCTTATTTCCCTCTGCTACTGGCTGGCCATGTGTGACTCAGAAATAAAGAACTCTGGTACTGGGAAGATGATAGGCAATCCCCTTACTGGGTAGAGCAAGAAGAGATTATGTGACTGAGTGGGACCTTTAAAAAAAAGAAGTAATTTGGGGTGGCTAGGTGGCGCAGTGAATAGAGCACTGGCCCTAGAGTCAGGAGGACCTGAGTTCAAATCCAGCCTCAGACAATGCAAAAATTAGCCATGTGACCTTGGCCAAGTCACTTAACCCCAATTGCTCTCCAAAAAAAAGCAATTCTATCCCTGCATCTCTCCTAATGTTAAATCTTCTTGTGGAGTGTAGTATTCCCTTCAGGGGTGAAGAAAGTAGCCACCAACTCAGTAGAAATATCAGTTAATATTGATGTGTACTGTAAATTGTTGTTAGCTATTTTTCAGCTGTGTCTGATTCTTGGTGATCCCATTTGGGGCTTTCTTGGCAAATACACTAGAGTGGTTTGCCACTTCCTTCTCCAGCTCATTTTACATATGAGGAAACTGAGGCAAACAGTTTAAGTGACTTGCCCAGGGTCACACAGCTACTAAGTGTCTGAGGCCAGATCTGAACTCAAGAAGATGAGTCTTCCTGACTCCAGTCCTGACACTCTGTCCACTGTAGTAGATGGTGGCTGAAGCACATGACCTGCCTAGGAGAACCCGTATTTTGGGCTACCTCTCCTGCATTTGTTTTGGTCTGAGTATAAGTGACTGAACAATGATCTTGAGATGGAAATACCAGTTTTGAAGGCAATCTTGTGCGTTTAGCGCCTCAGAGGCCTGAGTCCTGAATGTGAGCTGACTACGGAGCAGGGGAGTTTCTTCACTGGAGAGGATGCCACCAATAGAGGAAAGAGCTCAACTTCTGGCTGGCCTGTAGGGCACTGTTAAGATAGGGTGAAGCTTAGAGGAAACGTAAAATACCTATTCAGTGGTCCTGCAAACGGTCAAATGACTCAGTGCTTCAAGTGGCAACCTTCCAGGAGATTGTAATAGTTAAGGTACCCGGAGCACATGAGACACATACAGAGTTAAAGGAAGAAGAGAGACAAGATCACTCTTTTTTAAAGATCCACTGAGTCATCAGCTTTTCCTACTCAATGACCAATAAGAAAATGGCTTCAGGATCCCCAAGTTAGTGGAGTTCTTCAGCACTCGCTGGCCACAAGCAGCTGGCAGCTTCCTCATCCCCCAAGCGCCGAGCTAGCTGGCTAGGAGGGAGTGGGGCAGTTAAGACCATCCTACTCAATGTATTGTGAAAGGACAATTGTAGGTGAAGATGCACATTGTGAAGTTTCCATAAAAGCAGTTTAAGTAGTCATTTTATGAAAATTTAAGCACAACTAAAATGAGATTTTATATGTGTGTACACACATATACATGCATATCTGTGTATACATACTTACACACCTATGTAAGTCGGAGGGTGGGGTAGGGCAAGATATGGGAAAGATATGCCCACATATATGTGTGTGTGTGTTTGTTCATTCAATTAGTCCTGTCCAGCTCTTTGTGACCCTGTGGACCATATTATCCATGGAGTTTCCTTAGCAAAGATATTGTAGTGGTTTTCCTTTCCCTACTGGAGAGTAGATTAAGGTAAACAGAGGTTAAGTGACTTTCCCAGGGTCACACAGCTAATACATGTCTGAGGTCAAATTTGAATTCAGTTCTTCCTGATTCCAAGCTCACTCACTGTTCTAGCCAATGAGCCAACTAGCATCTATAAATTAATATATATATGATATATAAATATAAACAAATAGATGAATACACACACACATACACTCATATGAAATATAAGGTTTATGGGCAAAAGAGATCAAAGTAGAATTTCAAATTTCCATAAAAGAAAAACAAAGCTAACATTGAGGTTATATTGGCAAAGATCTAGAATTATCCAACATTTTCAAAAGCGGCACTTAGAACTAAATGTTAATTAGGTGGATTTCTCTTCCAGGAGGCTTACTTTCCTCTGTAAACAAACATTTTCCCTTCATTAAAGTACTAGTTTATTCATGTCTAATGAAAGAATCTCTACAGAATAACACACAAGCTGGAACAACTGTATTACATTTTCTCATTTAGAAGATACCACTCTATGAGCCTGACCTTAGGTAGACTCAAGTCTGGATCCTGTCCATCATTCTCCCTCCATCGTCAAAGAGCTTAAAACCTCCTTGTGAGCCCTCCTCTCCTCTCCGATATGGGACCTCACACCTGGGGGTTTCACTAGACAGGCTGATGTCCCACCAAACATTCTGGCCTTCCAGTTCATCAGTTCTCTAAATTCCCATGACCCACTTCTCACTCTTCAGTCCCCAATTTGAACATTCATAGCTTAGATATTACCACCACCCACAGTTTTGCTACCATCATGATTTTTAATTCCAATATCCATCTCTCGGATCACAATCTCCTTTCCTTCCATCTCTCCCTCTGCCTTACTATCCCTTCACCTGTGGTTGTTCTCACTGCAAACTCAAGTCCATCCAGCCTATTCTCTGTGTTCATTACTGTCCCCCTCTCCCTGACTTTCTTCCCTTCATAGTCATTACCCAAAACTTACTCAGTTTATCTCTAGTGTAACCTTTACCCCTGATTCTGTGCCTTATTGCCCTTTCTCTATAGATACCCTCAAACTCCACTTCAGAGAGCTCAACTCCAATGGGCTGGCCATATTATTCAAATGTAAAACATAAGCTTGCCAAAAAGACTGTTTTATGGAAAACCCACACGGGGCAAACATTCACATGGTGATCAGAAGAAGAGATACAAGGACACTCTCAAGGTCTCTCTTAAGAACTTTGGAATCAATTTATGATATGGGAGACACTGGCACAGAACCACTCAGCATGGTGTATCCTCATCAGAGAAGGTACTGTGCTCTGTGAGCAAAGCAGCATTAAAAGAGCTCAAAGGAAACTCAGGATGTGCAAATTTAGCATATCCACCCCAAATGTTCACACAGACTGTTTGTGCCCGACTCGTGGTAGAGCATTCCGAGTTTCTATTGGTCTGATCAGCTACAATCAGACACATTGAAACTTGACTCTAGCATAGTAACAACCAACCGTCATTCCATTATCTGACTTCTCTGCTCTTAATTTTTAAAAATTAATTAATTAATTTTTAGTTTTCAGCATTCACTTCCATAAGATTTTAAGTTCCAAATTTTCTTCCCCTCTCTTCCCTACCCTCTTTCCTCCCCAAGACGGTGTGCAATCTGACACAGGCTCTACATATCCATTCATATTAAACGTATTTTCACATTAGTCATGTTGTGAAGAAGAATTAGAACCAATGGAAGGAACCACAAGAAAAAAGAAACAAAAAAAGAGAGTGAGCAAATAGTATGCTTTGATCTGCATTCAGACCTCATAGTCCTTTTTCTTCTGCTGGACAGCATTTTTCATCATGTCTGCTCTCAGTCTTGAGCCTTGTAAGAGGTCGTACCACCAAATGGACAAGGGCCATTGGAAATTACAAATTCATGTTATCGTGGGCCCTCTGTTCATGGCAAGACATGACCAGTGTTTGGAGTTGGTTTTGTTTGATTATGCTTATTTATTACAGTAAAGTATTTAGGTTTGTTGTTTTGTTGTTTTTTAGGTTGGTTTTTTTTTAATCGAAGGAGAGGAACTTCAGGGGAGAGCAGGGTCTGTGATAAATATATATGCCCAAAAAAAGAGAAGAAGAAATCATCTATGAAACATCTTTTTAAATACATAAAAAATAACAGAAGAAAGTTCAGAGGGAGACAGCAGGACAGCTTTTGAATCATCATGTTGGATTTTTTATATACTTTCAAAACCAAGTTCTATGTAATAAAAATTCGTTATTTCATAAACAATTTTTTCTCTCTTTTGTAAATGGAAATGTCTGTGTTTCTTGATGGTCATCAAAGCCAAAATAACAAAAAAATAAAAATAAAAATTTAACATAAAAAAGGATATGGCTGATACCCTTGGATCTACAGCAAAAGAACTGTCATTCAATCAGTACAATGAACATGCAAACTGTCAGCCTGTAAGTTATTCTTATGGGGGTAGCTTTCTGGACTTAGTTTCTGATCTTCCAGCCTGAACCAAAGCTTAGCACCTGACCTTAATGCACTCCTGTTTTATCATCCTCCCTTCTCCACCAGGGACACAATGACTCAGTCTGAACCCTACTGATGGCTGATTTCTTGGCACAGTAACTCTAACTCCCCAGTCTGAACCCTCGGCTTGCTGTTTGAGGATTTACTGTTACCTCTGGCATTCCTCTCCTTTGGCAGATGCTTCTGCCTGCTCCAGAACAAACTATTAACTCTTCTAAACCCTTTCCCATCCTTAACATACCCCAGACCTGTGTGCACAATGCTACCCTTGGGGCTAAGGAAGATACAAAAGAACCAATCCATCATTTATATTTATATTGTGCATTTTTATATACGTATGTATATGTATACATATATAAACGTTTATATTCACTTCCTACTACATACAGGACACTGTGGAAGCTCCTGGGAATATAAAGTGAAAAAGGACACAGTTCTTGTCTTCAAGAAGCTTTTTATCTATTATTATATTTTATTTATTATTATATCTGGCAGGGACAATTTGTACTCAGAAAAGTAAATGCAAAATATATGCCAAGTAAATAGAAAGCAATTTTAAGAGAAACCCTAACACCCAGAGGGATCAGGGGAGATTTCATATAGGAGATGGCACTTCAGTCAGTCAAGTAGTCAGCCAGCATTTATTAAGTACCTACTGCATGCTAGGCAGGGTGGCTAGGTGGTGCAGTGGATAGAGTCCTGGGTCTAAAGTCAGGAAGACCTGAGTTTAAATCTATCCTCAGATACTTATCAAACAACCTGTGGCCATTTTGGAGTGAAACTCCCTCTGGTTCTGTGGATGACAAAGATATAAAGAGCATGAATGAGCTTTTTCAGAATGCTGGAAACATTTCATTCAAGATCCTAGAACTTGACCAATCCCCAAAGCAGCATCAACATGATCAAATGAGATTGATAGTATCATACAAGATTCATGATTGTTTTAATGCTTCTGGTTAATAGAACCTCAACAGCACAATAAAACCCAAATGAGTCCTTTACACCAAAAGATCCAATAATTGGAAGACTGTCCTGGTTTCTTATTTAGTCTAATTTCCTAAAAAAACAACAAACAAAAAAACCTCAGCTCTCATCACCTTCCTAAAGGACTTTCAAGTGCATGAGTATTTATCATAGCAAATACACATTACTCCAACAGATCGGTGGTTCCCCTAACCCATCATCTAAGACTCTTGGCCAGGACTATTCTAAGTTTTCCACAGTCGGTCCACCCATAGTGCCTAAGGCCTTCTTCAATTCTTACATTCCATACAACTGGAAACATATTATACCTATCCCCTTCTAAGCGGAACAAATTATATAGCATTTTATGCTTTTGTTTAAGCTAGAAAGACAGAACAGTGTCTGGAAATATTTGCTGATAAATAAGAGGCTATTTAATGTGCTTCATCAGGGTTTTAATAACCAAATAAAGCACAGAATTTTCCTTCTGACTATTTTTGAAGGAAATAGATTTATCAGCCTCTTGTGCCACCACACATTTTTAGGTCGTGCCATAAGTTTTCTATGGAATATATAGTCATCCTGGACTCTCACATACAAACTAAGGCCTCTGACAAATAACCATTTTGCAGCCTTTCATCTTCAAAGCACTTTACAAATCTAAAAGATAAATGTTCACAATATCATTGAGGAGTAAGCTAGTTATTAAACACATTTCTAGATTAAAAAACTGAAGAATTAGGGGGGATGATAATGACACCTTTATCTCTTGCCTATCTTTCCTCTAAGTTGCTCAGAGTACTTTCTTATATATTATCAGAGCTAACACTGGTATTATTGGTGTCCCTAGTTTACAGAATTAAAACCTCCTAATGAGACTCTGATGTTTAGTGATGTTAAGTGATTTCTTCATAGTCTTATAATGAGATTTAGTATCCAGTCTAGGAACTTTGCACAAAGGAACCGAGAAAATTAATAGGAGAGCTGAAATTGCTATTCAAAATCTTTCTGAATCCTATCCTATATTCTTATTTTAGATATTAGAAATGTGACCATAAACGTAAAAAATATATATAAATAAAATAAAATAAAATGGGGGTGGCTAGGTGACACAGTGACCCTGGAGTCAGGAGGACCTGAGTTCAAATCTGGCCACAGACACTGAACACTTACTAGCCATGTGACCTTGGGCAAGTCACTTAACCCCAATTGCCCTGCCTTCCCCCCTCCAAAAAAAAGGCAATAAATAAATAAAGAAATATGAGCACAAGATCATAAATTTATATGCCCCTTTGATCCAGCAATACCACTACTAGGTCTGTATCCTAAAGACATGCAAAAAAAGGGAAAAGGACCTATTTGTACAAAAATGTTTGTAGTAGCTCTTTTTGTGGTACCTAAGAAGTAGAAACCAAAGGGATGCCCATCAATTGGGGAATGACTAAACAAACTGTGATGTATGATTGTAATAGAATATTATTGTTCTATAAGAAATGACAAACAGGATGATTTCTGAAAAATCTGGACTTACATGAACTAATGCATAGTGAAGTGAACAGAAGCAAGAGAACATTGTTCACCTTAACAGCAATATAGTTCAACAAAAGAATTATGAATGACTTAGCTATTCTTAGCAATACAATGATCCAAGACAAAGGACTAATGATGAACTAATGATAAAGCATACTATCCACCTTCAGAGAAAGAAATGATTTTGATTGAATACAGACTGAAGCATGTGATTTTTTACTTTCTTTTTTTTTATTTGAGTCATCTTGTACAAAATTACTAATATGGAAATATTTCACATAATTGCACATGTATAACCTATATCTGATTGCTTACTGTTTCAAGGAGCAGGGAGAGAAAGGAGGGCGGGGAGGGATAGAATGTGGAACTCAAAACTTTAGATAAAATTGGGAAAAAAGGATCATAAGTTTAATGTGGAGTGGAAAACAAGATTTACTTTGAGAAATTAGTGACCTCAAAGGTCATCTAGTTGAACCCTGTCATTTTGCAGATGAGGAAACTGAGTCCCGGAGACGTGAAGCTGCTTATCCCTCCGTCGGTAGTAAATGACAGAGCTGGGATTTGAACTCAAGTGCTATGATGATAACTTCCCACTGCACTATCCTGAAACTCATAGAAAACGTTTGCACGTTTCTCTGAGTCTTTTGCGTCTGTCCTCTCTCATGGCACAGTGGTAATCCATTAAATTCATGCGCCATGACTTAGTCTCCTCTTTCCCAGTTGACGGTCAGGAAATTAACACTTTGTTTCCAATTTTGTTATCACAGAAACGGCTTTTGTATATATCTTTTGTATATATACTTTTGTATATATCTTTTTTTCTGTCTTTAAAGCAGGAAGAAAGGAAGGAAGGAAGCATTTATTAAGCACCTATTACATACCAGGCACTGGGCTAAGTGCTTTTCAAATATTATTTCATTTGATATCCTTAAAACATGTTGATACTTATCAGCAACCCAGGGAGGTAGGTGCTATTACTATCCCCTTCTTACAGTAGGAGAAACTGAGACAGACAGCGATAGCTAGCAAGAGTCTGGGGCTGGAGTTGAACTCAGTTATAACTCCAAATTCAGTACTTTGTCCATTGCACCACCTGGCTGCCTAGGTGACCTCGATGGTGCATATACCCAATGGGGGATCAATGGGCCAAAGTGTATGAATAATTAAATGAATTTTCCTCTTCTCTCTCAACATTCTTTTTCTAAGTGACTTCATCAGCCACTGTCTTCATGCAAATACCACTGAAATCGATCAGTTTCTCTCCTGATCTCTGGTTTCACATCACCAGCTACCTATTGGACGTTTTAAATTTGAAGTCCTATAGACATTTCAAACTCAACATATTTAAAATAAAACTCAAGACTTACCCCCAAACTGGGCTCTTTACCAAACTTTCCTATTTCTGTTGAGGCATTACCAAACTTCCAGGTTTGTAACCTTCACATTTAGCTATGACTCTTCATTTTTCTTCAATTCATGCTCTCTAATTCAGAAATTCCCAAACTTATTTGGCCTACTGCCTACTTTTTAAAAAAAATTTTATTTAGTGCCCCCCCTGGAAATCTACTCTCTTTAACCCTTTAATATTTTTTAATTGCATCATTTCAAAAAAATACAAAATTTTGTTGTGAATAAAATTTTATTTTTTTAAAAAATGACACATCTTAAATTTGATAATTTATTGTAAATTTGTACGTTTTCCCCTACATTGAAATTCTGATGATGCAACATTGCATCATGTAACCATATAGTATTGTATTGTAAACAAGTTTTTACGTACACATATTCTTGTTGATGCATGCTGGACTTTCTGACAATGTGCAACTTTCTGACAATGTTTCCCTGCCAACACTTGCTTGTTAAGACCTGTCAGCAAACTTGACCATGGATTGGTTATATCTTGCATTTTGTGTGTTTATTTGGAAAATAATGTAGTCACGATGACTTTAACTTGTTATACAACAGATGAAGCATGTATGTACATGCTTTCAAAATTTTCTTCTCTCTTCTTTCCCTCTTCCACTATCCCCTTATTTTTATTCAACACTCCCAATTGCACCCAAGGCTACTACCACCCCCCTGGATCATCCCATTGTCCCCCAGGAGGCAGTATCACCCACTTAGGGAACCTCTGAAATTAGTTGTCAAATCTTGCCATTTTTATTCTACAGTATCTCTCCCATATGTCCCCATCTTACCATTCAGAAAGCTACCACCACCTTAAATTAGGCCCCCTCACTTAGATTATTGCATTGCTTTGAAATAACTGGTCTCCTTGACTCAAATTTCTACCTATTCTAGTCCATTCTCAATTCTGCAGCCAAATTGATTTTCCTTAGGTACAGTGCTTATCATGTAACTCCCCTACTCAATAAACTCCATGGGCTCCCTATTGCTTCTAGGATCAACTATTATCTTGGTTTAGTTTTTAAAGCTTTTCATTCTTTTTAATTCCATGATATATTACTCTACCTCCCACACTGAAATCTAGCTAAACTGGCCTCCTCTCTGTTCCTCATAAATGACACTTTATCTCTGTGCCTTTGCAATGGAATTCCCCTACTTGGAATGTACTCCCTACTCATCTTCACCCCACAGAATCCTTTTTTAATTTTTAACCACTTAATTCAAGTACAGGAAACCTTTTTTGATTTCCTGCTCCCCTCCTGCTAATGCCTTCCCTCCCTATCTTATATTTAACTACCTTAAATTCATTTTGTATTTATTCAATGTATACACACACACACACACACACACATACACACACACACACACACACACACACACTCACACTATCTCTTCCAGTAGAATATAAGCTCCTTGATATCAGAGATTATTTCTTTTTTTGTTTTTGTATCCTTAGTGACTCACATAGAGCCTGGTACATAGTAGGCATTGAATAAATGCTTGCTGATTAAATGAATGAAATGAGTGAAAAAAAAACATTTATTAAGTGATTGATTGACTGAAATGGATTGGAAAAATATTAAGTGCTGGCAATGTCTCAGTGCACTAGTCACACAAAAACAAAAAGAAAGACAATCCTTACCCTCAAGTAGCTTATATTCTAATAAGGGAAGGCAACAATAAGGGAATGGTGGCCAGGGGGGGATGTTTTGGATTGGTCAGTCTTAGGGATGATGAGTGCAGAGGGCAATTAATTGCCATGCCCTTTCTAGGAATACAAGCATTGATTTGATCAATATTTTCAAAGCGAGAGGTGGAAAGGAGGGAGTAAAGTAGGAAAAGGGTTGCTGACAGTATGTCTTGAAGATGAATGGAGAACAGAATAATTTACATCTCCAAACTGGTTTCTAGAATGACTGAACAAATTCATGGCTCCCTCTAAAATGCATTTAGTGTACTTGTCTTTCTGTAACTACCCCAACACTAACTCTTTCCATCTTTTATCATCTTTGCCACTAGCTTTTTACTATTTACTATTTATTAAGCATGCACAGTATGTTAGACATAATTACAGAGCTCATCACAGTCTTCCCTTGAAGAGCTTTTCTTTTATGGAAAAAGCATGGTCGGCTTAAAATAACATGCTTGAATGTTTTCCCATCTTGCTCATGCTTGTTGAAGCAACACCGGCCTGTGTGAAGTCTTTAACCATAGGACTGCTATCTTCAGTTTCTAATTGTGGAGTGTCCTTGACAATTAAAAAATAAAAAATAAAAATAAAAAAACAGTTGCCTTCTATCTTATGTGAAACAGGATGGTGTAATGGAAAGGTAACTGAACTTGGAGTTTGGTGGTTGGGGGTCTGGTCCTGGCTCTGTTGATAATTTACTATGTGACCTTGGGTAAGTCACAGCCTCTCTAGTTTTCAATTTCCTCATCTGTAAAATGAGGGGTTGGTTGGATTAGCTGATTGCTAAGGTCTCTTTCATCTCTAAGGTTCAATTATTCTGTAATACACTCAGGATGCCCAGTATTTCCCTCTTTTTTGAATTTGGTTGGCTCATATGATGTACTTTGCTTATTTTATTAATTTGATGCAGTTCTAGCAACAACCTGAGTCTATTTTCTGAGGACCAACTTAGCTAAAGCCAGAAAGGAACCAGCCAATCAGTCAACAAGCATTCATTAAATTCTCACAATATGCTAGATACTACACTAAGCCCTGGCAATACAAAGAAACGCAAAAAAACACTATCCCTGCTCTCAAAGAGCTCACTGTAAAAGAAAATGCAATAACCCACAATCAGTTTATTATGCAGGTCAATTATTCTTGAGCATACAAAGCTCCTAAGAAACAATTGGTTTGTTAAATATACACAAGTATTTCTAAATAAATTTTTACCCTTACATCAAAGAGGCTCACATTCTATTAAGGGGAAGCAATATGCAAGTACCTATGTGCATTTAAGAGGTATACAATATAAATGGTAGGTAATCTCAGAGGGAAGATGAGCAGTGGGGTTAGGAAAAGCTAGGCAAAGACTCCTGTAGAAGGTGGGATTTCAACTGAGTCTTGAAAGAAGCCAGGGAAGTAAGGATATGGAAAGAAGGAGGGAGAGAATTCCAGTCAAGGGGAACACCCAATATAAATGCCCAGAGTTAGGAGCTAGAAAGTTGTGTGTAAGAATAACAAATGGGCATGTGTATCTGGATATCCATGGAAAGGACTAAAATGTAAGATGACTGGGGGGCTAGGAGACGGTCAGCCTATGGAGGTCTTAAGGTATCAAAGAAAGAATTTCATATTTGATCCTGGAGGTACAGTATTAGGGAGCCAATAGAGTTTGTTGAATGGAGGTGGTCACATCTGTGCTTTAGAAAGATCACTTTAACAGCTGAGTGGATGACAAATAGATGTGAGGAGAGACAGAGAGACCAATTAGAAGATGATTGCAATAGTCCAAGTGAAAGGTAATGAGGGTCTAGACTAGAGTAATAGTTACTTGGGTAGATAGGAGACAACATATGAGAGATGTAAAGATTGAAACAACAAGATTTGGCAAAAGATTGGATATGTAGGATGGTGAGAGTGAGGAATTCAGGATGACACAGAGGTTGTGAGCCTCAATGACTGGGAGGGTGGTGCCTTTGAAAATTATAGGGAATTTTAGAAGAGGTAGGTTTTGTGGGAGAAGACAGTGAGTTCTATTTTGGCCATGTTGAATTTGAGCTGTTTATGAGATATCCAGTTCAAAATATTCAAAAGGTAGTTGGTGATACAAGAGTCCAGGAGAGAGAGAAGGGCTATATATAAAAATAAATCTGGGAATTATCTGCATAGAGATAACAATTGACCAAAGCAAAGCTTGATGAGATCACTGATATGGTATAAAGAGAAGAGGACTCAGGACAAACCCTTAGGGACCTCCCACAGTAAGTAGGCATGATCTCCGTGGAAATTGAGCAAAGGACACTGAGAAGGAACAATCAGATAAGGAACTGACCAAGAGACAGCAATGTCACAAATGCCTAAGGAGGTGAGAATATCCAGAAGATAGTGGTCAACAGTGCCAAAGGCTGCAAAGTGGTCAAGAAAGATGAGGATTGAGGAAAGACTATTAGATCTGGCATTGATCACTTTAGAGATAGCAATTTTTATAGAACGATGAGTTCAGATTCTGATTGCAGAGGATTTAGAAGTGACTGGAAGGAATGGAGGAATTGGTTATAAATAGTTTTGTCAAGGAATCTTGCCAAGATAGGAGGAGAGATACTCAATAATGAATTCTTTGACTGAATGGCAATGAATGATGCAGAGAAAAAGTGTTAAAGTGGCCCTCCTTCCTGTGTGGTTCACTGTTTTCTTCCACAGTGATGGTGGTTTAATGGTAGAAAAAGGGGCAGAAGAAACTAAGAAAATAGGCTTCTTTAGACTACTCCTCAGCATTACCTTAATTGTAGATACTCTAGAGACTCTGTGAGATCTTTGTACAATGACCAATGAATCTGAGGCTATGGGAAGAACTGAACCAAATCAATATCGTGAATGTAGTTCTTTCAATGAAAAAAAAAACAGAAAACAAAGGGAAAGTGCAGCTAAATGAAACGACAGCTCACAGTTCCCTTGGAGAGGTCAACAAGAGCCTGCAGAGGGGGTTTCATTGTGTTATCAAAGGCAATAAGAAACATTATTTCATGTGATATTTAGTCATCTCATTTTGCAACGCACATGAACAGTATCGCTGTAGGAGTACCATGAAAATAATCATAGTATTTATACCAATATCTCTTGCAGAAGATGAACAGGCAAAGACATTATTCAAAAAAAAAAAAACTTGACAAGAATCTTCAAATCAATTTAATGTATACTGTGGGTAGGCAGGTAGGTGGCCCAGTGGATAGGGGACTGAGCCTGAAGTCAGAAAGACTCCTCTTCCTGAGTTCAAATATGACCTAAGCTACTTCCAAACTGTATGATCCTGGGCAAGTCACTTAACCCTGTTTGCCTCAGTTTCCTCATCTGTAAAATGAGCTGGAGAGGGGAATGGCAAATCACTCTAGTATCTCTGCCAAGACAAAGCCCCAGATGGGGTCAGGAAGAATCAGACACAACTGATAAAGTACTGAATGACAAAACCTGAGAAAGTTAAAACCTTCATTTTGTCTGTAGTTCCTCTGTCTCGTCTCTGACCCTATTTGTACTGCAACCCCCCTACCAAAGCCTTTGACCCTTCTTACTCTCGAAACAGCAAAGAGAGTCCTATCTATTAGGGCAGGCTACAAGAGATTGCTAATCTCAAAGAGAGACTTTCCTGTTACTAGACCCAACAACAGTTATGTCCAATCAAAGGATACCATATTTCCTATTCCTATGCTGCAAACCCCCAGCAAAAAGTTCTGTCTGATCCTGAGGCACCTCATATCCAATTAACCTCTCCTGCCTAAATTGAAACATATATAAACTTTGTCCTTT